>PVJH01034846.1:0-20252 GCA_004026705.1 Nesogale talazaci
TAGTGGGAAAGTCTTTTGCATATTTTATAGTATACTTCTGTGTGTGCGTGTGTACTTCATCTCTTCTATTGCTGATATCTGAAAATTTTCTTTATGTACTTTTGCATAGATTCTAAGAGCATTCCTTTAAAAGAAATTAGTGATTCCTAATGAGAAGGGTTCTCTTTTGAAAAATGTCTTATTGTGAATGAAGGGACAGCCTACAGAACAAATGAAGAATGAAGAGTTTTACATTCAACAATTCATAAATATTTTGTTTCAATTCATCCATTGCAATTCTCTCAACATATCATTTCTTATTCTGTTTTTTTCCTCTGTGGTTCCTCTGTTTCCATTTCTCCTTGTTCTTAAACCTCTGAACTTTGTTATTGGACAAATGTTGCTGCCTCAGGGCCATAGTCTTGGCGGTGGGGGTGGTGTGTTTCTGTCTTTTTGTGCATTGGGTGTGGTGATGCTTCACTCCTCTATTCACTTTTGATCCATTTATATTTCTCTCCCGCAAGGCAATGCACTTTTACAGTTTCGAGCAGTCACTCACAACACACATCTAAGCTTTGTCACCTGTAAGCGGTGGTCTTCAGCCAGCCATTTGATCTCTGCATGCCGGAGTTTCCTTATCTGTAGTATGGGGCTGGTGATAATAATAACAACACCCACTTGTAGGCTATCAGGATTGAGATAAATTTCTGATAGTGTCCGGAGGGCGTAAGTAAGTGCTAAGGCTTTGCAAAAAGAAATAAAACAGTTTTCAGTCATTTGCCACAAAAGTCTGATTGCTTCTCTTCATTTCTTCTCTATTCTATCCCACAGATAGACTTGTGATATGTATGTCTGTGTTTCTCACTGAGCTGCACATCCCTTACAAGGCTCAGAGAGAGTCCTGAGACTGTGCTACGCCAAGCCAGTGGTCCCTTAATGGACCTTTCAGTGCAACATGCGGCACTTAAGGTGCTTGGTTTACTGCACAGCATCTGTCTCTTATGTGCCTTTCCACGTACACTCAATTTGGTCCAGGGTTTTCTTCACAGTTCATGGTTGGGAGCTGTGATTATTTCTAACCTCACTAAGAAGTAATTTCTCTTGGTTTAGATTGGTTTCAGCAAAGAGAAGGAAGGTATCCCCATTTTTACTGAATCCCTGAGTAGAAGCTGAGTGACCTTGACTTAAATTAACTTTATGAAACCAAATTTTAAATGGTTATTCACATGGTATAATACCGTGCAATAAGCCCAGAGACATTTTTTACTTTATGTCAACGTATTTAAAAGAAGTAATTTAAACATCTCTTATATTAAAGTAATATAGGCACCGGATTAAGGAGCCTCAGTGGCACTGTGGGTTAAGTGTGCGGCTGGTGACTGCAAGAGCAGCAATTCAAATTCACCAGCAGCTTCATGGGAGAAAGATGAGGCTATCTCTTCCCATTAAGTCTCAGTAACCCTCTATGGAGCCAGTACACATTAGAATGGCCTCAGTGGCAGTGGGGGTGGTTTTTGGTACGCCCCTGATTAAAAATCACAGGCTACATGGAAGTCTCTATTATACAGAGAAGTGCCCCTCCAAGACTCCAGCTCCACTTCTCAAGAGCTTTTTCCCATGTCTCTCGTTCTAATTCTTCTGACAGCTTTATGTATTTAAATCATCAGAAATGCATTTATGCAGCAATATACTTCTTAACTGTGTAAGTTTGGTTTACATCAGAAGACAAAGCAGTAAATCCGCGCGCTGGGATACGCTCTATGCATCGCTGTCATAATCCCTCTGACACAGCTTTTCAATTTAGGAAATAAGTTTTCTGCTTGTTTCGTTGCTGCAGTGTCTGAATGGGAATTGCAATTTTATTAACCTGGTCTCAACTAAGGACTCCTTCAGGTGTGCTGTCAGAGGAGATTGTCTCTTTCGCCATAGGATTGTTTCATTGAGTTTCCAGCAAATGGGGCCACTTTGCTTCCCTCTTGACTCACAATGTCGTCTGTGGAAAGTTTTCTCTGCCTGCTTTCCATCCACTACTCCCTACAAGTAAATCCAGTGACCAGTATTCGACCTACACTTACTCAGCACACTCTGCAAGACACTGAATTCAACCTTCTTTAAAAAACATACCAACTTCTGAGTAGGCCTGTGTTAGCTTTTCCTAGCATAAGGTTAATGCTTTATCAGTGATTTCAAAATTTAAGAAACTCCATGAACCCAAAGTATTGTTTTTGGTGACTAGGTGGCAAAATTTGGCCTGATTGGAGGGCCAAATTGAAGTTTAGGTACTGATCAATCCCTAACCCATTGGAGCCATTATATAATTATATAGGTACTATTATCTTTCAAAAATCGGAACAATTCTGAAACATATCTGGGCCTGACATGTTTGAATAAGGAGTTGTTGTCCTGTATTTTAGTAGTATAAGTAGAATGCTAGTGGTATTGGAATTCTTAGGTTAATTAAAAATTCAAACTGTTTGCGAAATTCCATTTTAAACTATATTTCCATCAGTTAGAGTCAGGCCAAGGAAAAACTCCTAATAATCTAAGTAGAAATGATTTAATATTCCAAGACCTTGGTTTAGTGGTTTTTAGAAAATTCAAAAGCAAAATGTAAACATTGAGCACATAGAGCCATGGAAATGGCAGGAAGAAGTGGATGGAATAACAAAGAGAAGAGACTGGAATTATTACAATCTAGAAAACAAAAATACAGACCTCGAGGAGCTGGCATCCAATCCTTTCAGGAAGTAGCCCTGCTCATCTGGAGCTGGTACATCTGGGATTAAGCTGCACGTGCCAGGAGAGTTGAACCAAGAGAGGGGACAAAGAGCAATTCTGGGGCTACCTTGCCAGAAACCGAAAGCTGACAGGAGGCTGCAGGTCCTTTTCCCTTCTCTAGATTCCCAATCATCTCTATTGCCCTCTTTCATTAGATTGATCAAAAAGTTTGTAAAAGAGGGTTTATTGTGCCTGGGCCCCAAAGCAAAGTATAGAAAGATAGGGTTCAAGTTGAGTAGCAGTAGCTTTAAAATTGGTACAGTCCAAGTTTGGGGCATCCATATATAATTTTGAAAGCATATGTGAATTTCTATACAACAATAAAGAATGGATACAGCTGCCCCTTATGCAAAAGAAGATGATCTCATTCTCTCCCCACAAACCAAACATACAAAACCAAAAACAACCCCAAACAAAAAAGCACTGCCATCAAGTCCATTCTGACTCACAGCGACCCAACAGGACAGGATGGATCTTTCCCTGTGGGTTTCCAGGGCTGTCACTCTTTAGAGGAGTAGAAAGTCTCATAATATCAAACCGGAACGCACTACAATCAAGGCCATTCCAACTCCTGGTGACCATATATGACAGGGTATGACTGCCCCTCTGAGTTTCCGAGAAGCCCCAGTCATATGAGAATATACCTTAACATACTTAAATATGGGGGAAATAATGATATCCATAATTATGATTTATATTGATCCTATAAGACATAGTAGAACTGTTCCTTGTGATTTCTGATACTGCAGATCCTTATGGAAGTAGATAGCCTCATCTTTCTCCTTTGGAACTCATAAAGGGCTTGACCCACTGACCTGTGCTTATCCACTGGAAGTTCCAGTTTCATATTAATATTCTGCAATCTAAAGATGCAGCTTTAAAATTAATCACTCCCAATAATCCATTGAAAATAACAAGAGAAGTGGATACAGAAAAATTATTAATATATGCATATACCATATATACTCGAGTATCAATCAAGGCACCTAATTTTACACAAAACACTGGGGTGCTAAAACTAGACTTATACTACAGTATATAGGTATATAAAATGCTCTAATAATACTAAATTACATTATAGAACATAATCAATATATAAAATAATGTAGACTATAATGCTATAATATGAATGGGCTTCAAAAAGTCCATGAAATGACTGTAGAATCAGAAGGATTACATGGTTCCCAGTCACCACTACCAACTGTTCTGAAAGGGATTGCACCCAAAGTTCTTGCAAAGTGTGGGAGAAAAATGTAAAACTAAACTCAAAACCATTAAACAGCCTCGAGTTAATGATCAGCGATGGTCCTTGGTCACCCTTCACGTCTGGAAATGAACTCACCTATGGCCGACTTTTCAGTCAAATATAGGTCTATAAGGGGAACAACATTAGAGAGGTATGCTCAACTTAGATTACTTAGCCATGGGAGATCAAATGGGCAGCATTCTCCCAAGGACAAAGTTCAGAAGGGTTAGGAAAGAAGGAGGAATGAGGACAGAAAACAGGAAGGGAATGGGATAAGAATGAGAAGTTGTTGACCTGTATTTTAGTAGTATAAGCAGAATGCTAGTAGTATTGAAATACGTATTAGAATATGGCATAAATGCCGTTACATTGTGAGGATGGCAGTGAGTGACATGAAATAAGATGTGAATGGATTGTTAAACAGAAAACCGATCTTCTCTATAAACCTTCACCCAATTCTTTAAAAAAAATTCCTAGAAAAATTTTATTAATATTTAATTCCATTATTCCCCAGGAGCATTTTGAAGCATTCTCATATATCAGCTTTCAATTCAGAATCCTTGTTGTGATCCTTGACAGAAGCACTCTTTTGAGAGCTTGTTAGGTGAATTCATTCATGTTGAATTCATTCCTCCACATAGCAATCCATGTACAACAGAACCAAAAACTGTCTGTTCCTGTTGCTAAGTCTGTTCCATTGCTACAGTCCCTGTGACAGTCCATCTCATTGAGGGTTTCCCTCTTTTTTTTGGCTGACCCTTGGCTTTACCAAGCATGATGTCCTTTTCCAGGAACTGTTCCCTTCTAATAACACGTGAGATTGAGTGAGATTGAGTCTTGTTATCCTTGCTTTTATTTTTTTAAATCATTTTATCAGGGGCTCACACAACTCTTATCAATATATATGTCAATTGTATGCAGTCCACGTTTTCACATTTGTTGCCATCATCATTCTCAAAACATCCTCCTTTCACTTAGACCCCCAGTATCAGCTCCCCATCTTCCCCTCTCTCCCCACTTCCTCTTCTCCATGAACCCTTAAAAATTTACAAATTATCATTATTTTGTCATATCATACACTGCTTTTAGAAGCATTCTGTATCTTTTGAATATTTTATGGCAATCCACAGTACTTTTAATATTCTTTGTCAAATGCCATAATTCTCCCATCCAAGTAATAACCACGCCCGACCCTGCTTACCTTCCGAGATCAGACAAGATCAGGTGCGTTCAGAGTGGTATGACCATAGGTAATCAACGCCATCATTCTAATCCATCCATTCTCTTGCTTGTTTTCCAAATTTATTTATTTTCCAAATTTCACATGTATGAGGTGATTGAAAATGTCATGGTTTGCACCAGACATTTCTTAGTGTCAAAGTGACATTTTTGCTCTTCAAGACTCCAAAGAAATTTTGTGCAGATTTTCCCAATACAGTACATATGAAACTTGGTCTTCAATATAGACTAACTAAAGCACATAGAAGAAATAGTGAACTAAAATATCAGAGTACAAAGTTTCAAAGGATTGTTCGGGAAGATAAAGTACTAGAGCTAAATGAGAGCACATTCATGCCTCAAACTGAGTATTGAAGAAAAATTCAAGTGCTTAGTTGTAAGCTTTAAAGATTCCTTTACCAGGTGGGCTCAAAAGAAAATGGAAGAAATACACAGCCACTGTATCTAACAGAATTGGTTGACATTCAATGATTTCAAGAGATAACATGGCTAAGAACTAATGATATTGACCTTTCTTCTGGCACTGTGGAGGGATTTTGCTGTTTCAACCCCTTCTCAGGCTTAGCATTGTGACCTCACATGGATCTTGACTAAAAGTGTAGACCAGAAATACATTGATTTGTGCTTTAATGAATATTTAAAGGCATTGAACTATGTAGAACATGACAAATTATGGATATCATTGAGAAAATTGGATTTACAGAACACTTCATTATTCTCATGTGGAAACTGTACATGGCCTGAGTGGCAGTTGGTAGAACAGAACAAGGAAATATTGTGATATATTAAAATCTGGAAAGGTGTAGGAGGTTATACATTTCTGTATTCTGAAAAAAACGATCCAAGAACTTGGACTATATGAAAAAGGATGCAACTTCAAGATTGGAAGAGGGCTTATCAACAACGTTCAATACGTCTATGACACAACCTTGCTCGTTGAAAGTGAAGAAGACTTGAAGCGCTTACTGGAAAAGATCAAAGACTACAGCTTTGTGCATGAATTGTAACTCAATTTAAAGATAAGAAAAATCTCACAACGAGGCATCATAATACACGGAGAAAGACTGAAGTTGTCAATAATTTAATTTTGCTTGGATTCATTATCAATGTCCATGGAAGGACCAATCAGGAGATCCAAGGAAGCGCTGACTTGGGCAGGTCTGCTGCATACCACCTCCAAACATGTAGAATGCCAGGTATTGTGAACAGGAACGAAAGAATCTGTTAAGTCTGAGACTTGAAGAATTCACTTTGACTTTAAACCCTTGATTCTTTGTTTCATGGCTACAGGAGAAAGAGCAACATACTGGTCAAGGAGTCAATGCTTTTATTGTAGGAAAAATGAAGCCCTGTTTGCCTAGTGGGTTCGTGTGGGTCGATAACTGCAAGGTCAGCAATCCAAACCCGTCAGCTGCTTTGTGGAAGAAAAATGTGGTTGTCAGCGCCGGTAAAGATGTGCAGTTTTAGAAACCTTTAGGGAGCCTTTCTACTCTGTCTGACAGTCTCTGTGAGTTGCAATTGACTCAGTGGTAATGGGTTTTGTTTTTGCTTTTTAAAAGGAAAACACAAACCAAGTATTCATGGAATACTTGGTGTTAAATCTCACCAGCCAAAGACCACAAGACACATGTCTGTAGTCCGGGGGTCAGTAAATGCATGAGACCAAAGAGCCAATCCTGTCCCTCCTAACAACTTTAAGATCACTCAAGAGCCTTAAATATGTTTTCCCAAACAAACGAAATCACCCTGATCTGAAATGATAACCTTCAAATGTTTTCAATGTTACTTCAGACTCGCATGTTCACACTGACAGAGCTGCAGTTTGCTGACCACTGCTCTAGTCAAGCATTGATGATACTGACTGGTTTGTTGCTGCAAGGGAAAATGAACCGGATGGAGAAGCACAGACATCTCACAATAGGTAAGTCAGGAGAGAGTATTTAGAAAATTTCTGCAACTGAGATAATTTATAAGGTGGGTCGGTGAGGGATTAGTCGGAATCTAAAAGTCAACCAAGTTCTTAGAACAGCCAGTAGTCCTATGTCTTATCTGTGTTCCTACTTGGATCTAAATGTGATGTGTTAAAAGAATACCCTTAGGGCATTCATCTTTTATGCCATGGCTTAGTACCATTTTACCTGTTTTGTGAATCCTGGTGGTACAGTTTTATAAATCGTGATCTCTGCTTCAATTCTCAGCTATTCTCTTCCAACTTCTGGCAGTGTGTTTCTTATTTCATCGAACGCCCTGTCTGACAGATACAGTGCTGTCTTCTAGGGGCTTTGGCACTGCCACTTGGCCACACATTAAGTGGTCAGTTGTGGTCGTTAATTTCTTGTTAGTCACCCACCGTCCTTGTCCTCTTGGTTGGATGATCACTTGCCCATGGCTATGGCATGAGTACTGCTCTGTTGCGGCAATTACCATGGTGCAGGTCACACATCTGGCCCCTGCAACAAAGATGGACACTGAGACAAGGATTATTATTGTGTGCAAGCAACGTCAAGATCAAACCAATGGCTAGATTTTCAAAGCTGGGCCATAAGTCATGCTCGTGCTGGATGTGAATCTTTTTAACTTAATCAAATAACTTTCTCCTTTCTGGTGGCTGTGAATTGTCTGAATAATTTGTCCCACGTCTGGTGACTGTCAGAGGTTAAGCTCTGAAGGGGCATCCTGCCTGAAAACATAGAGTGCTTGGGAACTTTAAACCTCCCCCCCCAAAAAAAATTCAGACTCATCACTTTTAAGCCAATTCTGACTCATCATGGCCCTATAGGACAGAGTAGAATTACTCCTGTGAATTTCTGAGAAAGTAACTCTTTACAGCGATAGAAAGTCCTGTGTTTCTCTTGTAAAGCACTTGGTGATTTCGAACTTCTGACGTTGAAGCCCACAAAATAACCACTGTACCACCAGGGTTGCTTCTAAAGAGGTAAGAAAGTAATCCGGAACTGAAGATGCAAAATCAGCAAGAAGCCAGGGTCAAGCAGAGGCTTTGGGCCTCTGGCAGGGTCTTGCTCTGGTGATTTTAGGTGACAGCATCCTACTTTGAGCGCTGTTGGATCTGCTGGGCCATCATATCCAAGAGCAGCTTGCACTGCGACCTGGATTTACTGTACAAACTTGTCTTGGTCTGAGTCCACGCACACATTGTGACTTTACAGGTTACTTGGGATCTGAGTCAGAGAAACACTTATAAACATGGTACATGTTGCTTTCCAAATCAAGAGAAGACGGAAGACATTACCGAGAAGCAATACCTTGAGAAGTCACATAATACTTACCCTCTTCAACCTTAAAGCTTTTAAAAAGAGGCAAGCCCTTGACTGTGTAAATATACCACAGTGGTTAGGGATGTTGTCTTTTAGCTGCCCTTTAGTGGATGTGGGAAAAATGACTGATCTCAGCATACATTAACTCTCTAAAGTGCCTTACCTGCATCATCTCGTTCAATTCTTAATAGATTATAAAGGAGTCAAACTAGGGCAATGTTCAGAGTAATCTCTAGGATCTTTGTCTCTGAAGACAGAAATACACAATTTACAAATTCACACTGATATCTTTGCTGATTCTCAATGACGATTTTAAGACTCTCTCAAGGCTAGTTGGAGACCATGTATATTTCAAGATTCTTGGCTGGGGGAGGACTCAGCTGCCACAGAATATATGCTTTGAGTGAAGAGTTGGGTGATTTCTCAATGGAAAACCAGGATGCTCTTTCCAAAGGAGAATTATGGATCATGGGCAGATGAAAACAACACTTTCAATGAGCAAACAGGGTAGGGTGCAATTGATTTCCAATTATAGTCGTAAAATCTGTACAGAACATCTTAACAATCTTTCTCTTTTAGAGCTTCAATAAGAAGCTTGAGTTTATTTTTGCTGCATATTACATTTATATAAAGACATTTGTTTTGTATTTTCCTATGTCTCATCTTCCGTTCGTATGATCAATAATGCCTTTTATTTTTTTGGTTGAGAATTTGATTTCTGAACTCATTTTGCAGAGTCACTAGAAATTGTCAGATGCAAAATCTTGTATTTAATTTTCATGTAGTCTTTCAGGACATCTAGGTCAATATGAAGAAGCTTCACAAAGTTCTTGGAAAAGTGGTATTAAAAGATACTGGAGTTATTCTTTCCAAACTCTTTGAAGCCCCCTTGTATATCTCATACTTGGTCCTCATACCGAGAATTATGTCACGTTGGTCATGGGGACAATGTGTATTAGTTCTGAAGTGCAGTCTCTGGGGAGACTGCCTGAGTTCCAATAGTTTGCCAGCTGTGGTCACCATCCTACAACTCAGGCTCTTTCTCTGTAGATGAGCCCGATGACCTCATCTCTCTGTTGGCATTGCACTGGCAGGATGGCTGTGGTGCATGGAAAGTGTGTGTGTAATAAATGTTGTCCAATTCTTCATGTGCGACAAAACACATGATGTCTGCTGTTACCTTTCACTAGTATGTAGTTAGTCACCTCTTCTTTTAATGTTTCCAAACCTGGGGCCAACTCTCCTTAGCTTTCTTCTCTTCTTTGCAAAATTCTTCATTGTAAATCTCTGCTCCACTTCTGCTCTGTATTTTACTTTCCTGCTCCATGGCCAACTTTCAGATTCCCCTTTTCTCATGAACACCAACAGGACTGACTCAGCATCTTCCCCCATGGAACTGCTGTTCTTGAAGTGGCTGAAAAAGGGACATGTAAGAGAATCTGTGTGAACAAAATTTTAGTGAGGTCAACTCCAAGTAGGGAAGGCTTTTTTTCCCCCTATTACATGCAGTTTCTTTCATCTGTTTCACAAACATGTTTTGACTTTCTGGGTCCTGATGCAGTGGGAGATAAAAAACTAAATGGCACATGAATTCTGCTTTAATGAGAATTTTAATCCCATTCTTATCATTAAGTACTTGAGTTTAAAAAATGTTATATGAAATCCATTGTTATTAAGCAAGCTGAGTTTTATAATCTTATGGAAAAAATCCATTTTTCCTTTCTTTGCCTCTCATGAAATTGTTGACGGCGATAATAATCACAAGTGAAACCAGTATATATTGTGGAATTGCAGTATGGCAGGTCCTATTCTAAATTATTTATGTATGTTAATTCCTGCCATTTGAATAATGTTCTCGTCGTTCCCATTTTGCTGATGAAGGACTTGAGTCTCAGGGGGGTCGAGTCCCTTGTTTAAGGTCTTGGGGCCACTCGATCTTGTTGTTGCTGTTAGATGGTGTGGAATTGTTCCCTGCTAGTACCAGTCCTCCATACAACAGAAGGAGACATAGTCTGACCCGGTGCCATTCTCACAATCACTTTTTATATTTGAGCCCATTGTTGCAGCCACTGTGCCAATCCATCCAGATGATCACCTGCCTTTTTCCTTTTAAAGGCTAGCATTCTATTTTATTAAGCATAATATTCTTCTCCAAGGACTGATCCTTCCTGCCATGTCCAAAGTATACACGCCTCTGTCTTGTCATCTTTGCTTCCAATCAGCATTCTGGATGCATAGCATAGTCAGTTGAAAAAGCCAAGTATAGATTTTGTATGATAACAATACACAAAGGGAAGTATTTGCTTGTTAGGCAAGACTGAGAGGAATATCAGAAAATCTGAAAAATAGAATTTGTGATTTATTTATCCATAAGAGTCTCTTTTGTTGTTGAAAATTCAGGGTGGGTTTTTAAAAATCCTTTCATTTATAGAATTATTCCCTAAATATTTATTTACTGTTGCAGTGCAAGCAATTATTTAATATGGTTCTTCTAGTCATAGTCCTTGTTACTTTCACCAAATGACCTTTTCTGGATGGGTCTGGGTAAGAAAAGGGGTGGGGAAAGATCAAAGATAGTAATAGGATTCAGTTGTGAATGATTCTTAACTGGGTTTATGGTGATTGTCCTCCTGCTGAGTTTAAAGTGAACCATCCCAGCATGGAGAAGGAAAGAAAGACTTCATGCCAGCAAGGGAGAAGAACCAGGATTGGAGTAAATCTTTTTGACTCTAAGAGGCCTAAACTTTCTTGATCTGGGAGACAGCTTTCATACCAGAGGAGTAGTAAAACAGCAGCAGCCACAGAACCAAGAGCTAGACCGTGAGACAGAGCTGTGGACTTGACATCCCAAAGAGCAAATGAAGCTGAGTGTCTGCAGGCAGACACTTTGCAATCAGGCGCCTCCAGACTCAGGGCATTGGTTAAATCTGCTGCACAAGACCTCTTTAGACTCCTGAAAAGCAGCAATGTTACTTTGAGGACAAGGATGTGCCTGACACAAGCCAGGATATTTTCAATGGCTTCACAAGAAGGTGAAAATTTGATATGGAATAAAGAAGCCCATGGAAGAATCTATGCATTTGAAGTGTGGTGTGGGCAAAGCATATTGAAAATACCAGGGTTTCTAAAAGGAGACCCTGATCTGTCTTGAACTCAGGATTGCCAGAGTGCTATGTAGAGGGAAGGATAGCAAAACTTCATCCTACATACTCCAGACATACTGTCAGGAGAAGACCAGTCCTGGGAGAAGGACATCAGGCTTGGTCAAGCGGAAGACCTCAGTGAGAAGGATTGACAAGTAGCTTCAAAAATGGGCTCAGGTCTGTAGGGGCATTAGCATAATTTCACAACAGTTTCTCTCTCCTAATGACTGTTTTAAGTATTAAAAATGATATTCCCAAAGGTAGTTTATTATTTCACACAATTAATACTTAAATAAGAACGGAAAAAGGTACACAAAGTCCCTTATAAGAAAGGGTTTTAAAATATTAATGAAAAATATAGACTAATACCTGACCAAAAAATAAAATTGTTATTGAAGGCATTTCTGCATTGCTTCTTGATTGGCATCTTCACTTGCAACAAGCTTCACTTTTATCTGATCATCATTGGCTATGTGGTTGATCCTTGACTATATTTTTCCGGGAGGAGTAGGAATCCATTCCTTAACACATTAAAGACTGGATATTTTAAAATCAAGAAGTTAAAAATCAAGCAACCGAATCCAAGTGAAGGGGTAGGGAAGTAGTAGAGATCCAAAACCTATCTGCAAGTTAACACATTAAAGACCGGGTAAACTCGGGATCTGTCTGCCAAGTGGTTAAGATGTAGGCCAATTACACAGTAGTCATTGTAGTTGATATATTAGAAACAGGATCCTCTCTTCTCTGAACATAACATGCTCATCTTTTAAGAACCCTTTCCACTTTTGCTGAACTTATAGCAATTTTATGGTAATATTTTAATTTGAACACTTTCAGGAATTGCATAATTCTCTCATGTTATCTCTTGGGAACTTGGGCTGTAACACAAAGATGAAAGTAATGACACCATGTCACCCTCTGGTTGTTTGGCACTTTTCCTTTTTACGCTATATGTTTGTTTACTGAAGTAGCAAACACAAGGGAATAAAAATGTAGTATTATATCAAAAGTATAATGAGCTTTGGGAAATGAATAAATAAATGTTACATGCATAGTTCCATCTAATTTTATACAACCATGGATAGAACAAACCTGTGCTTAGAGTATGCTGTTGCACAAATTTTAAAAATGAATGTGGAATGGAAATATGTGATTTCCACCTTGAACTGTCACCTACCTTTGAGAAAACTCTGATTATGAGTGCCATTTTAGCAACTTTAGCTCAATAAGAAAAAAAAGAAAGAAATTACATGTCAGTTCTGCTGGACTTGTGTGAACTGGCTGAGTCCCAATATTGCTTCAGACCCTCAGAGGTCTGGCATTGAACCTCTAGGATCCAGAAGACAGTGCTGACAGCAGAAAAATGGCAAAGGAAGAGGAGCGGAACCAAGCGTCAGATCAGGAAACAGCTGTGGACCTGGCATTCCAAAGAGCAAGTAAAGCTGTGCCTGCAGGCAGGAGGCTGGCTTGTGGAATAGGTGACCTTAGGCACATAATTGGGGAAGCTAAATTTGCTGACCCGTGGAGCTAGAGCCAGTCATCTTTGGGTTGAAATTTACAGCAGCACAATGTGACCTTTGGACATTTATTGGCAGCCCTAAAAGAGCATTCTAACATTGCATGAACAAGGCAGAGGCCAGTGGGTGTGTGACTGAGAGACAAGACTAGACCTGAGAGAGATGCCTCAAGGTATGGCCATTGAGAAGCTGCTGTCTCTGAATAATTGTATCTCAGGGTTTGTTAACCTTCTTAATGAACCTGTTAACTTCCTTAACAAACCCCATAATCATGAGTAGTGCCTGTGAGCTCTGTGTGGTCATTGCACTGAATTATCGAAACCAGGTGAAAAGTAGAGAGAGATGGGAGAGGGACCTTTGGTGGTGGAACTGTTTGGAAGATTGGGGCACGTCTGAGCTCAGTCTCATAAACATCTGCCTTGCGAGATGCTGAGGTGGAGTTTGGTTTTCCTTCCACCTTGTGCAGCAGGCAGAGATCAGACACCATCTCCATTTCACTCTTTTATGTGTCTACTCCACTGAGAATTATGCAATACTCAGGAAAATCAGAGACCTTTATTTTCTTCAAATAAGTAGATTATTGAAGTCTGTCTAAGGTGAAGGATGTTGAAAGTACCACGGACTTCCAAGAGAACAAAGAAATCTGCCTTGGAAGATGGACAACCAGAATGCACCTGAGAAACAAGGAGAGCGAGACTTCCTCTTATATACTTTGAACAACTTGTGAGATGAGGGAAGTCTCTGGAACAGGGTATGAGCCTTGATAAAGTAGACGGTCCATGAAAACAATGAAGATCCCCCATGAGATAGGTTGACACAGTGACTGCAGCAGTGGGCTCAATCGTGAGCATGGTGCAGGACTGGGCACTGTTTTCTTTTGTTCCTAGGATCACTGTGTGTCTAAACCAACTTGGTGGCAACAACGACAACAGCTATCTGTGGAGGGTTATAATAAATAAAAAAAATTTTGTTTCTGCTGACTTTCATTTATCTATCTTTTCCAGAAACTCCAACATAATAATATAAATTTAAAACAGCCCTTCTTGGAGGAAAGTCACTGCCATTGAGTCAACCAGAACTCATCCTGACTCTGCACAGGGTAGAACTGCCCTTGTGGGTTCCCCAGACTGTAACTCTTTTTTTTTGGGAGGGGGGCATCACTGCTCTCCGGTGGTGGGAGTAGGAGGCTCAGCCCCACGGCTGGAATTGAACCTCCGTCCCAGTGGGCCGCAGTCCCGTGCACAACCACTACGCCACCAGGGCTCAGCCCTAGACTGTAACTCTTTATGGAAGTAGAGAACCTTGTCTTTCTCCTGATGAACCGGAAGGCTAGGGTAAATTAGTAAGCCAGTGATGTTTGAACTAGTACTACCTTGGTAAAGTTTTCTGGAAACTGCCTCTTTTCTTGTGCTCTTCTTTTATCTGGTTTATCACTTTGCTCATACTTCTTGTCCACAATTTGCTGACAAATTATTAGTAGACTAGTAAATCAAGAAAAGGTGAAAGTTGTTGCTAGACATGTCAGGATGATGAACCACGGCTTACCACGTCACTTCCAGATTTACTTCTTCAGCTTATGTACTGTTACATGGAGAAGCAAGAATTCTATAAAAAAAATAGATCTCTAAAAATGATTTCTTTTGTAAAGCTCTCATTTCTATTAATAATGCTACCTTTAAGTTTTGATGGTTTCACTCTCACTTCTCTTGGAACTCCCAGCAGAAACTCCGAAGCAGAAAATCCACACCTTTAATAGCATAGTAAAGCGGGGCTCGTCTTTGGGCTTTAGGAAGGCATGGTGAGCTGAAGGACAGGGATGTTGCCTCATCTGGAAGCTGGGTCCCAGTCAAAGATCTGGAGTCCCATAGAGTTTTGAATCTGGAAATGAAAAACGTCACTCCTAAAATACAAAAAAATCTACTTTTGGTAAGAGAATATCAGTTTTTAAACTGTCGCATGATGGTTTTAGATGTTGATTTCATTCACAGCTGCTATCTGGAAGCTGCATTACTCGGCAGGCATTTTAACTTGGAAATAGTAATCTGATTAAATTTTCAATGATGTTCAATGCCAACCCCACCCCAGTGGCCATGGAAATCCTTTAAAATAGAGTCTCTGAGTCTGAGATTTCCCCGCTGTGGCAGTCATGTGCTTGTGTTAGTTTCATGATTGAGATGTAGGGGTGGATTCTGGCGTGTTAGTCTGGAGATAGCCATTGAGAGGCCAATGAGGCCTCCGTGTGGACATGGCTTTCTCCTGAGACTTCTGGGAAATCTTGTGATATATCCCTCATGAATGTGTGAAGCTATCTCCCCAGTTCTTGGGAGTTAATCTCAGAGACAATGAACTATGGACAAGAAAAGATGGCAGTGTCCGAGCTGGATGAGCCGAAGGAGAAGCCACACGGTCTTACCCCAATGGGACCAGACCTCCGAAGCTGGAGAAGCCACCTGGAGACCCCTGCCAGTGCTGAGTTGCTTCTACCACCACTGGATGCTGTAAATGGACCCTGAGTCCCAGAAGTGAGAAGTCCTGGGGAGATCCCTGCTGGTGCTGGGTCTTTGCACCCACTGATCTGTGACTTCGTGAGTCAGAGGGAGACTTTATAGACTGATATCGGGCATATGGGCTAATATCAGGCTTATGATTTTCAACTGGACTGGGTTGGGATGCTTTCTCAATGTCCCATTCCTCTTGTATATAAACCTTTTCCTTATTCTATATGTGTGTCCATGAAATTTGTTTCTCTACTTTACCCAGACTAACACACCCGCCTTGTGGCATTGTGCATTTTGCATTGGGCTGCCCATAGTCTGAAACCATGAGCTGTCCACAATAGAAAGGTGAGCCTTTCCACTCCTATAAAGAGTGATGGAAAGCCACAGAAATAGCTCTACTTTGTCTCACAGGGTTCCAAAAAGTCAAAGTGGACGCAATGGCAGTGATTTGGTTTCATTTGTTGGTGCAATGACTGAGTGTTGGAAGACTTAAAGGTCAACAGTTCCAACCCACAAGCTTCCTTGCAGGAGAAAGATGTAGCATTCAGCTTCCATAAAGATTACAGCCTTGGAAACCTGACGGGGGCAATTCTTCTCCATTCGACGTGGTCCCCATGCATCAGAGTCCACTTGACAGCACAGTTTTTTGATAAACAAAATATATAAAATTAGCAAAGTAAAGCTGTAATGTAGTCATTCAAGATTTTATGTTTTCCCTTCCATTTTTAACTGGAGAGAAGTGACTCTGAACATACTTTGGGGTGACTCAGGCCCACAGACTTTGGTGCAGTTGGATGGTGACAACTTGAAAATTCATACTGTTGGGTATAAAGGGCTCAGCTGCATGAGAAAGTTGGAAAATGTTCACTCTGCCAAGTAGCACAGCAAGTTATTAAGAAGGAAATGAGGCACAGCCCTGCATAATGTGAGAATGCTACTTCTGAGACGGAAAAAGAATGCTTATTGATTTTAAACAGGTCATGTGGTATCTGAGCAATCAACTCATTCCTGTAAGGTGCGGAACTGCTTGTTTGCTTGTTCAGTGTGTGCTGATGGAGGTAGCTGGGATCAGATGTTGATATCTACAAAATTGAGATTTAAGAATTTCCAGAAAGGACCTAGCAGAGAAAACTTTGGTTCCTTACCCATGTGCCCTCGGTTTTAGCCAAACAAATTTGTGCCTCCCGCAGGCAAGAGCATTTAAAAGAATTCTTCAAGGTTTTGAGGACAGGAAACAGTGCTTTTTAGCATTAAGAGATATCGTTAAATTTCTAATTTCCTGTCCCTGCTGCATTCACCTTCAATATTTCTTTCCTTTCAACAGATTTCTAAACAGCTCTCCAACAGCATTCCATTTGTGATGGGATTGATTCTGTCTTGAGGTAGCTAACATTAGGAGCTAAGTGCCTATTTCCTGTTTAATAATTTCAACTTCATTTCCTAAAAAGTGAACACACTGGGTATTTAACCGATCTGGTGGTAAGACACGGAGAGAGAAAACTACAGTCTCTTTGGCTCCGAGCCTAAAAACCCAAACCCCCAAATAAACCAAAACAAAAATATGCAGTAAAATTTTAAAGGGAAGTTAGGAAGCAGTTATATGTATAATTAAAAGAAATCCGAAGTCCGTAAGAATTGCATTGGATAAAATCTTAGGATTTCCGGAGTTCAATCTCAAAAGATATTTAATTCAACTCCTCATCTAGAGTTCAAATCCAATTGTATAACTGCCATTGGGCCACCCTGATGTATAATGCCTTATCATTTCAGGTGTAAGAAGTTTAGCACAGGCCAGAGCAGCTCACCCCAATTCTGACTCTGAAGAATCAAAGTATATGTCAAGGTAACTTTTATTCACTGGCTCTGGAGAAATCAATGGGAGCTATACAAATGAGGCCCTGAATTCTATTCCACAACAGTAGATTTCTAAAGATAGCCCAACACTCCCAATTTCATTAAGTGTTTCTATGTCAAGCAGACTCCAATTTGTTTATAAGAATGTGTGATCAGAACTGTCACAGCACCCAACTCAACCCCTTTCTTGGTGATATTCTAAATTTAACTCATTTCCATTGAGTCAATTCCAATTCATAGAGACCCTTTATGACTGAGTAGATATACCCCTGTGAATTTCAAAGACTTGAAGTCTTTATGAGAATAGGAAACCTCACCTTTCTCCTAAAAAGCAAGTGGTAGATTTGAATTACGACTGCTGTGATTTGTAACCCAATGCATCACCCACTGGGCTATAAGGGTTCTTACAGTCTAAGCAGAAATGATAAATTATAACTTTCATCTGGCTCATTACAGAAAGTGGGATTTTATTCTATAAAGCTTTCAATGACACGGAATCACTAGGTAATCCTGTTGCACAATAGAACTGTGTTATCCACGAAAATTACTAAACCTTTCTCATAGTTGTTGTTCATAGATATGCTAGTTTTCTACAAGATTCCTGAATGCCTGAGCCCCAGTGGTGCATAAGCAAATGTGGTGAAGAAAGCTGATGGTGCCCAGCCTCAAAGGATATATCGTTTGGGGTCTTAAAAGCCTGAAGATAAACAATAGATCATCTACTTGAGAAGAGACCACACTCATATAGAAGAAGCACAATAGCCTGCGTGGCCACATGGTGGTGAAAGGTCTAGGCAATAGAAATCAAATGGGAGTGGGGGGGGGGTGGACACATATCACTGTGTGCACACATCCCCAAGGTGCCCACTGAGGACATGTGGGAGCATGAGCAAGGGTGGTGAAGAAAGCTGATGGTGCCCAGCTATCAAAAGATATAGCATCTGGGGTCTTAAAGGCTTGAGCATAAATAAGCAGCCATCTAGCTCAGGAGCAACAAAACCCACCATAAAAGAAGCTCACTTGCCTGTGTGATCATGAGGTGCTGTAACAATCAGGCACCAGGCATCAAAGAACAAATATCAAAATCAATGGACCAATGAACTCCCAATATTGCTGAAGACAAATGGATACAGAGGCAAACAGAGTAGAAGAAATGATGATGCCCAGCACCAAATGATTGAATGTCTAGAGTCTCAAAGACTTGAAGATAACCGTGTTGCCATTCAGCACGGAGACAGCAAAGTCCACAGGGAAGAAGCACACCAGCAGTGTGATCAAGAGGGGCCAAGGGAGCAGGTATGGAGCATCAAAGAACAGGAATCACTTCATTATGAGTGAGGGGAAGAGCAGGGTGGGGACCTAAGGCTCATTGATGGGTAATTGATCACCCCTTTACAGAGGAGTCACGGGGAGGAGACAGACTAGTCAAGGTGCAGCTGGGCAGTGATGATGCATACAAGTTTCCTCTAGTTCCTGATCTCTTCCTCCACACCCCCCCCCCCCCAACCAACCATCATGGTCCCAACTCTACCTTGCAAATCTCGATGGACTGGAAAAGGTACACTAGTGGAGAGGGGAGCTGGAGATATGGGGAAATCAGGATGAATGAGCCCCTTCGGGCCGGAGGTTAGATTGGAACTATTGGGTGGGTGGAGAGAAGGTGGGGTAGAGAGACAGAACCAACTGCAAGGATCTACATATGACCTCCTATCTGGAGCATGGGCAGCAGGGGAGTGGGTTGAGGGAGGTGTCGGGCAGGGTAAGATATGACAGAACAATAATAATTTATAAAGTATTGAAGGTTGATGGTGGAAGGAGAACAGGGGATGCTGGGGGGTGGGTTTTGGAAAAGCCAATACCAAGGGCTCAAGGAAAAAGGCGGATATTTGGAGAATGTTAGCACAGTATATTTATTTATGTATTGGAAAAAAGATGTATGAGCCCCTAATAAAATGATTTAAATAAAAAAAAGATTCCTGTATGCACAGGGCATTAAGCATTAGGTTGACAACTTAAAGGTCAGCAATTTGAACCCACCAATTGCTTCATGAAAAAAAGATAAGGTGGTCTGAATCCAAAACGATTTACAGCTTCAGAAAAACTATGAACTGGGAACAACCCAAAGGTAGAGGTTATGGATTTTCATTTCTAGGCTAATTTTCTAGGGGTACTATATAAAACCCCACAAACTGGGTGACTTATCCCTAAATCCAACTCACTGCCATAGTGACCCCATCTATGGTTTCCAAGGCTATCAATATTTGTGGGTGCAGAGTGGCTCATCTTCCTTCTGTGGAATAGCGAGTGTGTTTCAACCACCAACGTTTTATATGATAAGACTCCTTTTGTGGTTCATAAGAACATAAATGTACAGTATCACTGTTCTAGAGGCTGGAAGTTCCACACATGTGCCAATTGGGTCGTGATTCTTGGGAATCTCTAGGAGAAAATTCTTTTTTGTCTCTCCCACCTTTTTGTAGCCCCAGGTATTTCATGGCTTGGAGATGCAGCTTTGTATGTTTACTCCTTCTCTATCTTTCTGTGTCTTTTCATTCCTTTTAGAAAGACACTATTCAGATTGGATTTAAAAATAAACCCTCACTGACCTTAAATTGATTTCAACTCAAAACTACCTATAGGACAGGGAGAACTGCTCCTGGGGTTTTTCCTCCAGAGATTGTAACTCTTTAGAGGAGCAGAAGACAACATCATGAAGAGCATTT
>PVJH01034847.1:0-20249 GCA_004026705.1 Nesogale talazaci
CAGGCTGAAATGCTTGCTAGATGACCACCTGGGTCTACTTATTGAGTGGAAATGGGAGAAATGCAGCAATTAAGAGACAGATTAAGTCTGGACACTGACACCCGTGGACCTGGTTTATAAGGAACTAAAGGAAAAGGTGAGAGCAGGTTGGCTGGTTTGAAGTTCATGACCTAGCACAAGAGGGCTAGGCTTGTTGAGAATTTGTGATGATGGGGCCATGGTCTAAGGCAAGGCAAACAATGGGCACGTGGTGATGCTAAATGAGGCATCCCATATTGAGTTGACCAGAACCCAATCAAATGAAGAGAACTTATTTGAGTCTGTGAACTTGTGCATATTGCTGCAGATTTTATGGATGGCCTGTGGATTCGGATATCACAAGGTTCCATCTAGAATGAAAATTCTATGCAAGAAAAAATATGATTGTCTCCTCAGAGCACTGGGTTGATGTAAGTGGGCAATATAGAAATTGAATACCCAAAATTGGGAATATGAAGGCATGAAGTTGTTGACTTACAAACTTTCATAGGTGGGGGAATATATTCATAAGATTATAGGGTCAAGGTATAGATATTACTTAACTTAAATTGCTAGGTATAGTATATATTTTTTGTTTACTTATAAAATGTTATATTTAAATGAGGGTAGCACATGTTGAATTATATGCATTTTCATTTTATCCTGTTAGGTACAGATATGATTTCATTATTATTATTTTTTTTAGGCATCACTGCCCTCTGGTGGTGGGAGCAGGAGACCCAGCCTTTGCTCCTGTGGAGCTGGAATTGAACCTTCATACCAGAGGTCCGCAGTCCCGCACACAACCACTATGCCACAGGGGCTTAGCCCATGATTTCATTATTATTTGTTTGAAAATTATATATGGTTACAGAGTTATGTGAAAGTGCCAAATTGACAAGGGATGGTCTGTGGCAGTCACCTAATCTGCTGTCAATTTGAGGATTCAGAGTGTTGGGATGGAGTCTAGCCTGTCAATCTGGAGGAAGCCAATGAGACCTCTGTGTGGGCATGGACTTCTCTGAGAATTCTGGGAAATCTGGGATTTCTTGGAAACAGGAGACACTCACTCACTTGGACACTCTCCACTGACAACATTCACTGCCTGAGAGACTCAACTGACAAGGCTACAAGACATTTTCTACAAGACATCCCTGAGGAGAAGTTATATGGACCTACCCTGATGTACCAAGTACCTGGACCTGGAGAAGCCACATGGAGACTCCTGCCAGCGCCGAGATGCTTGCAGCATCCCTAGATCCAAAGACTCTACCCACTGGCTGGGGGTCATTCTGCATTGGGCATCATTTCATGTGTCTTGTGAGCCTGAAGAGGAATGTGTAAATTGATATTGGACATATGGGCTAGTATCAGACTTATGAATTTGATCTACACTGGGATGGAACGTTTTCTCAATGTATAATTACCCTTTATATAAAACTCTCTTATATATACATGTGTGTGTTTATGAATTTGTTCCTCTAGTCTACACAGGCTAGCACAACTGGTGGAGGTATAGAGATTTGCTTCAGCACATGGGCACACATCGCCATTTGGAAACTAGCATCTGTCTTTGTGGCCATATCTTTGGAGGGTCACCTGTAGGCACTCTTCATTGGCCAAGGAGCAGTGCTTTGTTTTTGTGGCCCATCGCTTCTCATCTAAGGAAATGATAAAGATGACCAAGTCTGCTATTTCTCTCCAATGGGTCTCTCGATCCTTTATAACATTAGGTCCTAGATGTAGGAAGAAAACCACACATCTTAATGAATGAAAGGCCTGACTAGGAAGAAGGGGACTCTTAAAGGTCACCATAAGTAAAGTGGGTAGGTAGGTAGGTAAGTAGATGGGTGGATGGATGGAAGGATGCCAGAGAGCTGGAAGGAAAGTAAGATATACCAAAAACAAAACGCAAACTCACTGCCATTGAGCGGACGCTATATCATAGCGGTGCCCTCCCCTCCCCCTGTGGGGTTCTGAGACCGTAACTGTTTATGGGAGTAGAAAGTTCCATCGGTGTCCTGTGGAGCGCCTGGTGGTTTCAAACTGCCCATCATGTGGCTCGCAGCCCAACATGTATCCACTGTACCACCAGCATCCCAGAAAGCAAAATATAATAAATAACAAATATATTGAAGACACTGATGCCTGGCCATTACTCCTGACCCCTCCGATGGGGGTCATACTAGAAAACCCTGGACCAAATGGGAGAAAAGTGTCAAACAAGAGGACGATGAGGTTTACCGGCCTGATGGAGATGAGTGGAACCCCGAGACTCTGGTTCTGAGATTCTGCTCACAGCAGGAAATGATCCCATGCCTGGAACCACACCAGAGAGGCCCATGAAGTGAACGTCCCATGGCACAGGCAAGCCTGCGAGAGGGAAAGGACAGAGTTTGCCCCAAAGCCCAATTCAGAAGGTGGGGAGACAGGTGCATGGAAATAGGGAATCCTGGGAGGATATAGGAAGAATGGGATGGCGCTGAGCATCTGACATTACAAAACCAAAGGTGTATCAGTCGTGAACTTGGAAACTAACTTGTTCTGGAAACTTTACCCCCAACCTAGAAGAAAATGTTCTAAAAAAAACCCCAACAGGCTGAGCCCCGGTGGCATAGTGGTTGTGCGCAGGACAGCGGCCCACTGGAATGGAGGTTCAATTCCAGCAGCGTCTCCACAGGAGCAAAGACGGGGCCTCCTGCTCCCACCACCAGAGGAGAGTGAGGCCCAAAAAACAAACAAAACCCCCCCCAAAAAAACCCCAACAAAACAAACCACCCTTTGGAGGAAAGTCCTCCTCTTACGGGGTCACCATACGGCAAGGTTGACTCTGACATTGAGTTGCTGTCCCTTTGCCTGTGTTTTTATGGCTTTCCAGGCTTAGTGGCAAAATACAAATCACAACATGTCCACTGTCAATGCGAAGGAGCCCTGGTGGCCTAGCGGGCTGACTGTTGGGCTGTTCCTTGCAAGGCTCGTGGTTTGAAACGACCAGCTGCTCCTCTGGCGAAAGACGGGGCTTTCTAGTCTCTTAAAGGATTAAGCGTTTGGGAAACTCACGGGGGACAGTTCTACTCTGTCCTATAGAGTCGGTTGCTTGGCGTCAGAATGGACTGGCTGGCAATGAGGTGTGTATGGGGATTTTGTTGTTGTTGTTGTTGTGTTATTTGCTTTTGACCTCAAGTCTATGTACACAAATCCAACAGGCACAAATTGAGTGTGGAAGAAGAGTAAGTTTGTCACAGAGCAATTGGAGAGAGGCACACAAGGGACCGCGGCTGTGCTGTTGGTATTGTGAGAGACCATCCAGCTGGCCCTGATCCAGGGCAACCCAATGGGCCACAAAAGGAAACACCGCACGATCTGGCACATGATAGGTCCCCACGTCTGAGCCCGTCGAAGTAGCCACTGAGTCAGTCCATCTATCTCAAGGGCCATCAGCCTTCTCCAGAGACTGGTCTTTCCTGACGCTCTGTCCAAAGTATTCAAGATGAAGTCTCCCTATGCAGCCTTTAAGGACTACTCGGCCTTACTTCTTCCGAGACAGTTCTTTCAGCAGTCCATGGTCCTTTCAATACTCCTCTCCAGCACCACCATTCAAATACATTGTTTCTTCTTTGGCCTTTCTTAGTCAACATCCAACTTCCACATGCATATGAAGTCATGGAGAACTCCATGGTTTGGGTCAGGTGCGCTTTAGTCCTCAAAGTAACATTCTTGGTTTTCAATACTCTGAAGAGGTCTGTGCAGTATCTTTATGTTAGTTTTTTTTTTTCTACCACGCTTGTTGAACCTTCGCATTCCCTCTGAGGGCCACTGCACAGCCCCTCAAAGGCGACAAGGCCCACTGGCTGTGCACACCCCTCTTTAAACTGTTTCTAGAAGAAGCCACCGTCCTTGGGTTTGAGTGCAAGGGTCGATTTGTCTAATGCAATATCTTGACCGATGCTTCCATGAGCACTGATTATGGATCCAAGCAAGACAAAATCCTCGACAGTGGTTGTAAAGAGGCAGAAATAAGGATGGGGTGGTTAAGGCGAGCTGTGAAAAGAATTGTAAAAACGTGCCATCGCCACGTCATGAAGAAAGAGATCTTTATATGCAGGTTCAGCTCTAAAATAAACCACAATGGAACGATAAGACAATAGAAAATACAAAAATAAAAGCTCAAGTTCACTGCCATCGAGTCGATAGTGACTCAACAGCAGGACAGCCCTTGCAGGTTTCCGAGATGCTCGCTCTCTCCCTGTGGGAATACAAAGGCCCGTCTTTCTTTTCTAGAGCTGTGGGGGCTTTCAATCTGCAGAACTTCTCCTAGCAGTGATGCCAGAAGGACTCCTGTGACCCAGACTGAGTTAAATGAAGATCCTTCTCAGAAATTTTCAGAATCTGACAAAGGAAAACATAAATAAAGACTACGTGACAGATCTGCCTTGCAGTCCACATGTATCGGCACCACCACTCAATGGTGGACGTCCAGCAGGATGGGAAAGTGAAATCTGACACATCCTCACTGAGCAGGAAGGAAAAGGAATAAAAGTCCGCATAAGAAAGGTGCTGAATAGGATGATGTCAGCAAAATCCAAGCACTTGAACAATCACAATACTTGTAAGTAGCTTAAAGCTACTAGTTGAAAGGCAAATTTGTCAGATTAGGTTTTTCAAAAAAACTCAATCGAATCACTCCCTTATCAATTATATTGTTATCTGTCTTGATGACTTCCAAATCAGGGAGTGATTTCCTTCACAAGAATGAGAAAAGCAGTCTTTGAAGAGATGATTAGAAATGCAACTGCAGTAGAATGGTGAGGATCCTAGTTCATCAAAAGAGACCTCTTTAACAAATAAACAGAGATAAGATAGAGTAGTGTGGTAAGGAGCAAAGGATTATAAATTATGCTGTGATAACAGTTCCCAGAATCCAGGAAGGAAAGGCAACGTCATAGGGTAGCAAACAATCCAATATCAGAAGGTGATCATTTTGTTCCCCTAACATGTAGGCCACGATCCTCCTGGTGGTTTGGGGTGCCTTCTGAGTTTCGTGAAAGGAACAAAGGAGTCCGTGTTCACTACAGAGTCTGTGTGCTAGAGGAAGGGGCTGGGCAGTGCCTTGAGACTTAAGCAAATTGCCTTAAGGTATAGAATGTTTTGAAGGAGAAGCCACAAATTCGAATGCTCCAGGGTCCCACAGGTATCAGAATGTAGGGGAAGGGTATGGAGAGAGTGTGATCCATGAATATGCCAAACCAACACTTTTTCTATAAGTAGAAAAATAAAAATGCAAGTTTGATATACTATTAGAGAATAAAGAGGATTCGTGTACAACACCAAGTTTTTGAAAACCAAGGTGGTCCCTCTCATGGGTCATGGGGGTCCTTTCCCTTTGTCCCTTACCCAGGGTCTTATCTTGCTTTCCCATCTTGGGCCTAGAAGCTTCTAGGAACAACTAGAAGTTTTGAGAGTCTTTGGAACAAGGAGAGGAAGTGACTGGTGGACTGAAAGGCCTCAGGGAGTTATGAGAAACAGCCAGACACTGGAGATGGTGTAGGTGCCATCTAGGGCCTTGACGTCATGTCCTATAAAAAGGGGGACCATTTTCCCCCTAGAGATCTGCATCCCCCGTGTAGACTCCACAGCCTGGCATTCAAGAGGAGCTCATTCAAGTACATGGTTCCTTCCTTCTTGGAAAATCCCAGTCCCTCCTCTGCTCAGATATGCCCCTTCCCCCCATACCTTGCTTGTCTCCTCTCATCCTGCCTCTGTTTTTTACAACCCCTTGGCCAGCATTTTCTGCCCATGAAGAGTAAGGAGCCCAGGGGGCTCATGGTTGAGACTTACCAGGGGGCCTTGTTGTCGTGGAAGTTCGGATTCAGTATACCTGGGACAGAAAAGCCAAGGCTCAGGAGGGATTGGACCAGAAAGCCCCATTGGAAGTCTGGCTGTGCCCTGTAAAGCATTCTGCCGGACAGGTGGCACAAAGCAGCTGTTACCTGAGGGCCTCTTAGCCACCCTGATGATAGACAAGACCAGGGTCCAGAGCCCCACTGCCTGCTCAGTAAAAATATGTGAACTATGCAAAAAGAAAGGGGAAAAAATCCAGTCTGATTGTGATCCACCCTGACAACTCTTTCTGTGACCCCCCCTCATCAGGGTGGACACCCCTCGGTGCAGATCTGAGCCAACAGGACCCAGCCCATACCAGGCATCTGCCCGCCTTGTCTCCTGCCTGGGTGCTCGGGACAGCAGCCCATCCAGACCGCTCTCCAGAGTGAAGTTTCCTTCTCACTGCAATCACGTCTCCTGCTGGCTCAGAGGAGGACTGTCCATCAGACCTGACCTTCAGCTCCAGCACTCAGGAGCCCAGCAGCCTAGCCCCCATCTCCTCAGGCCTCGCCCTCGGGGATCTTTTAAAACTACCCCCCACCCACCCCTGTCATTGGAACGATTTGAATTCATAGCTATCCCATAGAGCAGAAGAGACCTGCTCCCTAGAGCTTTAGAGACTATCAACCTTTTTGCTTTTAATTCTTTTTGTTTTGATTTGGGGGAAGCATCACTGCCCTCTGGTGGTGGGAGTAGGAGGCCCAGCCTTGCTGCTGGATTTGAACCTCCAACCCAGTGGGCTGCAGTCCTGCGCACAACCACTACACCACCAGGGCTCAGCTGCTTTTAATTCTTTTAGTGGAAGCTGTTACAGATATCATACCATCACATCAAGCAGTATTTTTTTAAAAACATTTTATTGGGAGCTTTTACAACTCTTTTTGTTTGTTTGTTTGTTTGTTTTGTTTTGTTTTGGGCATCACTGCTCTCTGGTGGTGGAAGTAGGAGGCCCAGCCCCACTGCTGGAATTGAACCTCCGTCCCAGTGGGCCGCAGTCCCGCGCACAACCACTACGCCACTGGGGCTCAGCCCTACAACTCTTATAATAATCTGTGCATCCGGTGTGTCAAGCACATTTGTCCATATGTTGCCATCATCCTTTTCGAAATATTTTCTTTCTGCTTGAGTCCTTGGTATCAGCTCCTCATTTTATTCCTCCCTTCTCCATCTTCCCTCCCTCATGGACCCTTGATAAATTACAAATTATTATTATTTTCATATCTTACAACATCCGCTATCTTTCTTTACCCACGTTTCTGTAGTACGTCACTGTGGTAGTTACATAATCAGGTGTTAATTTGGGACTTGAGAGGATGAGGAGTGAAGGGGTGGAATCGAGTTTGTCAGTCAGGCCTCTGTCTGGGCTGGGCCTTCTCCTGAGAATTCTGGGAGGTCCTGTATTGACCTCATTGGAGTCAGGACACACTTGGCTCTCTCTGCTTACTCCCTGGGAGACCCTACTGACAAGGCTGCCTCTCTGCAAGACCTCCCTGAGGAGAAGCCACATGGACCTACCCTGATGCGACCAGACCTCAACCCGGGAAGCCAGGTACAGACACTTCCCAGCACTGACATGCTTACCACGCCACTCATCCACAAGACTCCAAGCCACTGGCCTAGGACCCTCCTGCATTTGGCATCATTGCATGTCTTTTTGACATGAGTTTGAAATTTGAGTTTTTGAGTGTGAGTTTGAGTTTGAAGAGGACTCTTTAGAATGGTAGCAGACATATGGGCCAATATTGGACTTAATGGATTTGATCTGGATTGGGCTGAGACACTTGCTCAATATTCAATTGCTTTTTTTGGGGGGGGCATCACTGCCCTCTGGTGGTCGTGGGAGCTACCCAGCGCTGCTTCTGAGAGGCGCGGGTGGATTTGAACCACGAAGCCCAGGGGCCGCATTCAACCACTTACGCCACCGGGGCTCAGCCCCAATTGCTCTTGTATTATAAACCTGTCATATACATATGAGTGTCTAACACAGTCATCCTGGATGGGAGGTTGTACATCAATCATTGCAGTCAGTTTCACTTTTCTTTCCCCACCTTCCCCCTACCCTCAGGGACTATAAATCTTTTTTTTTTTTGGTGGCATCACTGCCCTGGTGGGAGTCCAGTCTTGCTCCTGGAGAGCTGCTGCTGTATTTGAACCACCAGCCCTGTGGGCCACAGTCCCTCCCGCACACAACCATTAAGCCACTAGGGCTCAGCCCCGGGATTATAAATCTTTTTTTTTTTTAGGCATCACTGCCCTCAGGTGGTGGGAGTAAGAGGCCCAACCTTTGCTCCTGTGAGCTGGAATTGAACCTCCATCCCAATGGGCCGCAGTCCCGCGCACAACCACTACACCACCGGGGCTCAGCCCTGATTATAAATCTTAATGAGAATAGCTAGCCTTGTCTTTTTCTCTGTGTAGTGACTGGTGGGTTTTAAACCCATGACTCTGAATCAGCAGGCTGATGCTTAATCCTTTGCACCACCAAGCCTCCTTGCCTCCACTGACAGAACCCCAAACCAACACTGTCCATAGCCACTTAGGTCCAGGTACAGCCAATGCCAACTGGGGGGCGCTAGATGGACAGCGAGGGATTATGCTGGGGGCGAAAGGTTAAGAGATGCAGGTGCAGTCTGAGGAACAGGTTCAGTCTTCCAGGTCAGGCAGGGAACAGCATGCCAGGAACCCTTTATGAATTCATGTTTTGGAAGGGAAGGTGGAGATTCACCAGCAGGGCCGCTCTTCTTGTCTATCTGGGTTCCACAGACTGGGAAGGGAGGAGGTCCTGGGAAAGAAGAACTGGAGGGGCGTGGCTGGGATTCCTCTGAGGCCCTCTGGCTGGGATGGACAGGGGTGTCGGTGGGACTTCCTGTGAGGGTTACATGTTGGTCAGTAGTTCTAAACCACCAGTCACTATGTGGGAGAGAGATGAGACCTTCTACCCCTGCTGAGAGGTACAGGCTTGGAAGCCCCTAGGGGCCATGCTACTCTGCCCTACATGGTCAAGTTGAGTTGGCATTGACTCGATGGCAGTTAATTTATAGGACCCCCGCCCACCATACACCATTGCCTTGGTGTTAGTAGCTGAACTCCCTGTGAGACATCCCAGAGTAGAAGCCACATGGGCTTACCCTGCTGGAACCAGACCTCGGAAGCCATGTAGAGACTCCTGCCAGTGCTGAGATGCTTGAGAAGCCACAGAGAGGTCCGTGCCAGCATGGAGATGCTTACCACGCCACTGGATACACAAGACTCGGCACCCACTAGCCTGTGGTTGTCCTGGGGTCATTGCGTGTGCTTCACGAGTCTGAAGAGGACTTACAGATTGGTATCAGATATATGGACTAATATCGGACTTAAGACCTTGGACTGGACTGGGATGTTTTCACAATGTTCAATTGCTCTTGTATAGACCTCTTTCTTATATGTGTGCTTATGAATTTGTGTCTCTAGTCTACCCAGACGAACACAACCAACATATTGAGGTTTGCACTTTTTGCATAGATGTCAACCCACAACTCTAGCGGCAGGAGTAGAGAGTCCGTGTGGGCAGCAATCCATATGAGGGCCAACATATTAGGGCTCACTCAGTATGAAGACCCTAAGGCCTGCAAGGCTGTGACCTCCCTCTGCTCTCCTGGCCAGAGTTTCTGGGTGCTTCATCAGAATCTCATCCACAGGCACACCCAGACCACAAGACCCTGAATGGGCCATTGCAGACAACACCCAGTAGTGCTGCTAGACTTCAGGCACATTAGGGTTCCATTCTAGACAACCCCCCCCCACAACCCCCTGTAAAACAAACATCTCCCTAATGCAAGTCACATGGATTTTGGGGGTCTCCCAGTGCACAGAATAATTTTGTGACTCTGTACTTAGCGGCAAGGGTGGGGAGACTCCACCTCTCATTCTCTGGACATGGTCTGATGACACACTGAGTTAGAAGGTCAAAAGGAAAGAACACGCACTACACATCTTAAATGGAAAGAATTCGAGAGAGAACAAGCAAGCCTCAAGGTGTACTACTGAAAGAGTCTGTAGTCACAATATTAAGCAATGCAGGAAGGATCACCTACTGGAACTGTGGATTGTAATAATATTGGTAAGAGCTCCTAATAAAATGTTAAAAAAAAAAGACGATGGACAGAATACAGATGTCATGGTATCAAAAAGAAGCAGTCAACAGCCCACTGTTTCAGGAGGCAACACACAAGAAAATTCAAAACCCTAGTCACACCTGGACCAAGAGGTGACATCATGATCTGTGGAGAAAGGTCAAAGTTTCCAGGGATCTCATCGGGCTTGAATTCACAAGCAAGGCCAACAAGGCCTGGCACAGAGCAAATCTGCCACACAAAACCTCTGAGCGTGTGAAGGGGCACGGGACCCTTCGAGGACTGAACCAAGCATGGCATTTTCAATTGCCTCTTATGTGTGGGAAAGCAGGGCAGTGCATAAGAAAGACTGCAAAGGCACGATACATCTGCGTCAGGATGTTTGGGGCCAAGATTCCTAAAAGCATTAAGGGAGGCCAGAAGAACCCGGAGGTCCATATTGAAAAAAGTATAGACAAAACACGCCTGAGAAGTCAAGATGGCGAGGTGTTGTCTCACTGACGTTGGACATGCTGTCAGGAGAGACCAGCAGACAGACAGACAGACAAACTCACTCCCATCAAGTCAATTCTGCCTCCTAGTGACCAGAGTGGGAAGGGGACACCAGGCTTGGGAGAGTTGGCCTGGTGCACTGGCTATGCCCAGGGGCTCATGACTGTGAGGACAGGGCCACCGGGGCAGTGTCCGTTCCGTCCTGTATGGAGTCCTCAGGAGTTGGGATGGGTTCAATGGCACATACCCACTTGGCGGTACCCAGCCCATGCCAACAGCCCAATGGAAATGGGGTCGCCATTTCTGTAGCCGATTTTCAGGCGTCCTCTAGTGTTGAAAGAGGGCAGCTACAACGGCATGGGAAGAGGCCCCCCTGCAGAAGCAGGCCTGGGATAGGACAGGGTCATTGGTCCAGATGAAGTAGCTCTCCTGCTCTTCCCGTCATGGCTTCTGACAACTCTTGCTTATGAAGCTCAGAGAGAAGCGTAACTTCACCCACTGAGACACTCACTGCTGACCATCCCCTTCCTCCATAGTACTCCAGCTGGAAACTTCCTCTGAGCCCCTTTTCTGGTGCTGGGTTACCTCCCCCACCCCACCCCACCCCTGCAGCTGTGAACACAGGGCAGAGCGACGACTCCCGGTAAGTCTCCTTTCCCGGATGCCTCTCCACCTTGGTCAGTGCATGGCCACCGCCATGAGCCACAATGCCTCACTGTGGGCCAGGCTTGAGCTTGAGGCTGCAACTGGACAACACCCTCCCGGAAGGTCACCCTCCTTGTGGACTCTAGGCCACAGCAACCCCCTCGTCTTCCCACTAAGCCCACCCCCTTCCTCACCTCTCCCATGACTGCGCTAATAGGGAGTGGGTGGCTGGCAGAGGCAGGATTCAAATTCAGGCTAGTCTGAACATAGATCTCAAGTGCCCAGTCTCTTAAGTGCCCCTGTGGGTGGTGGCTGTAGGTCCCACCAACATAGTTATGCTCCGTGTCTACCGCACACAGTAAGGCTACAGCATCGTCATGCTCGGTGTCCACTGCACACACGAGGGCTACATCACAGATATGCTCACCCCAAGCTGAGACGCTCTCTACGGGGAGGTAGGGGCCTCTGAGTTCTGTGCCCTTTGGGGGCTACTTTTACACCCTCTATGACGTCACTGCTGACGCCACCCTGGATTGGTTAGGCTCTCTCCTCCAGGTGGTAATGATTTAACTCTGTTCCCTCCTTGGGGTAGGCAAGGTCTGCCAGGTGGTTATCGGGTTTGTGGCAAATATGGTGACTCAGCTATTTTTCCTACTTGCTTGGGCTAATTTGGGTTTAACTTAAGGTTAGTTCTTCCTTAATGGAATAATAATAGAAGTAAAATAATAATTGTAATGATACTAACAATTGCTCAGGCCAGCACCACAGAATGAAACGCTACCCAATCCTCAGAATTGTTTCTAGGAGACCCATCACGCAATATGCTAGTGTTTGTTTTTTAAAAGCCATTTTAGTGGCATGCAATTCATGTATTATACAATTCAATAGTTCAGTCATATTAAAGAGTTGTACAATCATTATCCCAATCAATTTCATAACATTTTCTTATTTTTGCACTCGTTGTTCTTAGCTCCCCACTTGCCCCCAGCATCCTCTGCCAGACCCCCAAGAAACCATGAATCCAATAATTAGCATCTCTGTAGATTTATCTATTCTGGATTAACAACAAAACCCAACAGCAATAGCCGAGTAAAACAGAGAAAACCTTCAATTGTGTGTGCGGGTGTGCGTGTGTAAAGGAAACCTGATAATGTCGTGGGTTATGCATTGGGCAGCTAACTTCAAGGTCAGCAGTTCAGGACAAGAGGAGGTAGGTCATCTGCTTCTATCCTGATCTAAGGACTTGGCAACTGTGGGCACAGGTCTACTCTGCTCCGTCGGGTGGACTCAACAGCGGCGGCTGGATGCGCACACACATGTTTTCAATGATGATGTCCCATCATCGCTCGGCCGCTGGCTTCCCCTGCAATCCTGCCACGGCGTCAGGGCGAAGTTCTCACAGGCCCCACTGCAAAGGGAAGCCTCATGCTGGAAACACAACGGTGAGTCACAGCCCACTCACACCCTGGTATTAAGCCTGAGTCAAGCTGGGTGTTGAATTTCCAAAGCCCTCAGAAAGAAGAGCCTGGGTTGGCAGTGCCCACCCTTCAGGGCACTTCCAAGGATCCCTGATGGCAGGGCGGCTAAGCATTAGCCTACTAATGCAGAGATCAACAGTTCTAGTCAACCAGCCACCCCTCAGGAGGAAGAGAAGGATGTCTGCTCTCCTAAATCAAACCCTCTGGGGAAGTTCTACCCTGGCCTATCAGGTCACTGTGAGTTGGAACCGACTAGGCCAGGAAGTGACCCTCTTGGAGTCTCCCAGGCTCCCGAGTGGAGGATGGCCATGGCGTGGGTTCCTAGGTCCTCCAGTGTTGACTCCGTTGAAGAGGTGAGGGAGGGATGGGTGCAGAGATCCTGAGATGAGCATCCAGAGGAGTCCTTGTTTCCTAAGCCTGGGGAGCAAGGATAGCAGTACTACCTGTGGGGTTGCTGTGTGGTGAGTGTTCAGCACAGTGCCTGGTCCCAAATAGGCACTTTCAGCCGTGATTTTCCGTCACTTCCCACTCTGATTTCATTCAATGACGTGTGCATGTACTCCGGGCCAGGCACCGTTCTAGGCTCGGAAGACACAGCAGTGAACAAGACAGGAATGTGCTCTGCCATGGCTGGGTTCTCTGGAGAATTCATCATGACTGTGTGCACAGGGGAAGGAAATACTGCCTTGTTATATCGGAGCTCTTTGTGGCAGTCATTGTCAACCCATTTCCTGGATGTATGTATGTATGTATGGATGGATGGATGGATGGATGGATGATGGGTGGATGATGGATAGATGGCTAACTGGATGGATGGATAGATGGATGGTGGATGGATGATGGATAGATGGCTAACTGGATGGATGAATGGATGGATAGATGGGTGGATGGATGGATAGATGACTAGTTAGATGGATGGATGGATGGATGGATGGATAGATGGCTAATTGGATGGATGGATGGATGGATGGATGGATAGATGAATAGATGGATGGATAGATGGATGATGGATGGATGGATGATGGATGGATGGATAGATGGCTTCCTGGATGGATGAATAGATGGATGGATGGATGAACAGATAGATGGCTGGCTGGATGGATAGATGGATAAGTATCTGGATGGAGGGATGGTGGTAGATGGATAGATGGATGAATAGGTAGGTAAGAAACTGGATGGATGGATATATGGAAGGGACTAGATGGGTGGCTGGACAGATGAATGACGAGGTAGACAGAAGGGCAGAGGACTGGATATGTGTTTGGGATTTCTGCATTTCTTCTGCTCACCTTTGTTGACCTCAGGTCCCTCGTGGTGTTCATAGGCACGCTCTTGGACCAGCCATTTTCCCATTAGCTGTTTGGGAAGTGGAAAGATGGTATGCACAGCTCACTGCCTCTGGAGCCAAAGTCAAACCAGACTCAGCCATTCGGCCTCAGTGCATCTGCATTACAAAAGAAGTTCATTCCGCCGTAAGGTGTATAGCATGACAAGGGGCGCCCGCCAGGCCTTCACAAAGTTCAGGGAACAACTTTATCTCAGAATTCCATTTCTTCATGAACATATTGAAGCTCCCCCCGAGGAGGTGTCCACTGAGTCCTCCTGTCCATCCCGATGTTTCGGCCCTCTCATTCTAAACCTGCGCCTCCATTCTGAGAGAAGCCGCCACGAAACGTGATTTTAAAACACGTACTTATTTGCATGAGGCCCCCATGGCATAGTGATTACGCGGGGGGTTTCAATCCACAAGGTCCCCAGTTCGAAACCTCCGGCCTTTCTGCTGGAGAATCTCAGGGATTTCTACTATCAGGAAGTCACAGGGCCAGTTCTACCCTGACCTGTACGATGCCTATAAGATGACACTGATGCGATGGCTGTGAGCTGGGTTTTAATTTTTCAAAATCACTTTATTGGGGGCTCATATACCTCTTATCACGATCAATACATCCATCCATTGCATGTAGACCACATTTGTACATTTGTTGCCATCATCGTTCTTAAAACATCCTCCTTCCACTTAGGTCCTTTGGTATCAGCTCCCCATCTTTCCCTCTGTCCTCAATCCCCCTCCCTCAAGCTATTTTATCTTTTAATTCGCATCCTGCCTCTTGTGAAAACAACGTCAAAATTGAGTCCCAGGCAGGAAAATCAACAGTGAAATCGGTAATGAGGAAACTCCGTGGACTCATTACTAACCACCAGGGCTAAGCAGTGGATGGCATCCAGCTCCCTGGCAGCCAGGGTAAAAAGGGAAATAAGCTCCACCACGTAGCTTTTCCTCAGCAACGGGAGAAGTTTAGTGACCAGAGGTAACCGGGAATGGAGTGGGTCCACGTCCAATAGAGGAAATTAGTTCCCACACCCTTCCAGATTTCTGGAATCGGAAGCGCTTTGGAATGCTGCGCCCTTCTGTTCCCGGGCAGCGCTATTAATAGGACACGCAGCATCAGGCTGGAAATGAGCGCCTTTCTGGATGGGATGTGAAACTCGTATTTGCACACTGGTTGGAAAAATGCTCCCGCCTAATTGCTTGTGGCCTGGGCGCTGTATTTATAGACAGTCCGGGGGAAACTGGCCCCGAAGCGCCGTAATAGGCCAGGGAAGCGGGCCAGGTAGCTGCCGGCTGGCTCCGGACGCTGTGTGTGCCCAGGGCTCCAATGAGGAACCACTTTCCATGTAAACAGCGGCTCTTCGCTGCTGCTTTTGAAACTTGAGAGCTCTTTGAAGAGGACTCCTCTCAGCCCTGGGTCGAGGGTCCGGGAATTGCTTCCGTGGTTAAGCAGTGGGGTCTGGGCCAGGCCCCTCCTCTCTTCTCCACACTCGAATTCTCTCCCCAGGAGACACGCAGGATGGGTTCCACCCAGCTTCCAGACCCTGGAAATGTTGCAGAGGGCAGTCTGACATTCTTGGGAGCTCTCGGTGGCCACAGAAAGAGGACCAGGGACCTCCCCGAGAGAGTCTGTTCCTGTCCCATGTGGAGCCCTCAGAGGGCAACCTCGGCTCCAATGTCTTCCTGGCCAGGGCGAGGGCAGCTGGAGAAGGAGTGCTGGATGTGGACTTGTGTCAAATGCTGCAGCATGACCAGGGGTCCTCAAATTATGGGCTGCAGGCCACATGCGGCCGGCTGAGGACATTTATCTGGCCCTCTGGGTGTTTTTGCCACACGGTCTGTCCTGCTTAGCAGTCAACTCATCCCAGGCCCACAGTCACTTTGTTCATAGTTTGCTTTTTTAACTATAGTCCGGCCCTCCAAGAGTCTGAGGGACAGTGAACTGGCCCCCTATTTAAAAAGTTTGAGGACCCCTGAAATCTGAGCTATAGCTAGCGGGTCCACAAAAGAACCCGTTGGTCCCCAGAATGGGGACCTCCAAGAAAGAGAGCTTGTGCACGGGCTTTGCAGCTTGCAAAATAACGCCAGCGACGTGTACTTCTGTGCAATTCTGTCCAGCAAGCAGGACACACCTGGTGAATGTCAGGCATGGTGAGTAAGATCCGCCCCGGCCACCCTCCCGTGCCTGTCAGACCCCTGGTGAGTTTGCAGCCCTGGTCTCTGCCCCTCACCTGATGCCTGCTTCCAGTCCAGCCGTATCCCCTGCATGTTCACTCTGCCAGAGGGACCTTTTGAATGTGACACAGAAACCACATACTGATAACACAGCATAGAGAAGGTCACGTCACCTCCAGCTAACCTTCCCCAAGGCTCAGGTCCTTCGGTGAACACAGTGGGTCACACAGGGGCACGCTCTCCACCCCCTCCCCACCACCCATCCCAGGTCTTAGCACCCAGTCCCCCTTGCTCAAAATGCTGCAGCCCCACCGAATGCTTTCTCATAGTGCTTTGCATCTGCTCTTTCCTTGGGAGATGGCTGTGGGGGGGAGGAGGTTGGGGGACATACCTTTTCTCAGGTATCCAAGGCCCTTCCCTTTCTTTGGGTTTCTGTTAAAACACTACCCTCCCCGACAAGTGCCCCCCCACCCCCAAAAGGATACCCAGTACTATCTGGTGTAAGACAGACTTACTGGGGGTTTCCCATTATTATCTCTGCCCCTTCATTCCCCAGAGTTTAAATGGGGCACAGGGCAGTGGTCTTTCTTTGTTCCGATGACCGCTGTGTTCCCTGGACGCTGATGCTCAGCAAATGTGGATTGAATGAGTGAAAAGGGGAACTATTAGGAAACCAGGAGTTATCATTCAGGGGACCCTGGTCAGTCCAGAGAGAACACACAGTCTCTGAAAACTCCTGGCTTGACTGGGTCAAGGGCAAGCCTGCAGACAGCCTTCACACTTCAGAAGATGAAAGGTCTCTCCCTTCTCCCAGGGTGGGGACTGAGGACCAGGAAGCCCCATGGTCCTAGGGACAGAAGCACACCAGGGAATGGATGCAAAAGAGTTAAGATAAAGAATTGTTAACTAGCTGTCAAGTTAAGACTTTTTGCTGTCCAACACTGGCAATCATTTTCTGAGAAGGATTAATACCAGAGTAGTTCCAAAGAGGCAGAATGAAAGATGTTCCAAATGTCCATTTCCCCTGATGGTAATCACCACTCCGCTCCACTTAATGTCTGCCCTAGCCATCATGGAGTTGATGCCCATTCACGGTGACATTACAGGTGTGTTATTCTGGGTAGACCGGAGAAACAAATCCAGGGAGACTCACAGGAGTGTGAGAGAGTGTTTGATATCGAAGAATAATTGTATATTAAGAAAACATCCTAACCCAGTCCAGATCAAGTCCATACATCCAATATTAGCCCACATGTCCAATGCAAATCTACGAATTCTTCTTCAGACTCATCTAACACATGCAATGACGCAGAGTGCAGGAAGGTCACAGGCCAGCGAGTGGAAGGTCTTGTGGATCCAGTGGCGGTAGAAGCTTCTCAGCACTGGCGCAGGTCTCCATGTAGCTCCTCCAGCTCCAGGGCTCGGCTGCATCAGGGTAGCTCCATGTGTCTTGTCAGCAGGAAGACAAAGCAGAGAGAGACGAAACAGAGGGTGTCTCCTACCTCCAGGGAGGGAGACAGGAATTCCCAGAGTCCTCAGGAGAAGGGCATGTCCTCTTAGAGGCCTCATTGACTGGGACCTGATTGACAGGCTAGACTCCACCCCTTCACAAGTTGACAGGAGATTGTGTAAGGGCCACAACAGGACAGAGTAGAACTAACATAGCAGCTTGCTAAGATTTCACCCTTTTTTTTTTTTTTTGACGGTCCATCTTTATGGGAGCAGAAAACCTCATCTGTTCCCTGAGGGACAACTGGTGGATTCAAACAGCTGACCTTGAGGTTAGCAGTTCAAGTTGCAATCCACCACCAGGGCTCCTCCCCTCACAGCCCAGCGTTCCGCAATTGACTGCCATGTCAAGCAGGGTCCAGCATCAAGGCCCAAATGTCCGAAAGTCAAAGCAGTTCTTCTTGCTTCTACCAGGAAGCAGAGGCCATCAAACGGAAGGCCCTGGTGGAGGTGTGACCAGCCCGGTGGAAAAGAACACGCCCCGTCCAGGGTGGGAGGAGCCTTGGTGGCACAGGGGTTAAGTTCTTGGCTGTTAATCTAAAGGTTGGTGGTTCAAACCCTCCAGCTGCTCTGCAGGAGACAAGATCTGTAAGATGCCAGTCTTAGGAGGCCTGTGCCCGTGGGGCAGTTACTTCTACATGTCCTGCAGGCTGGTCAGGAGCCAGAAATTCCTTGATAGCACAGAACAGGAGCACTAAGGTATTGTGGATGGAGCAGTTGTAGAAGCAGCTATGATCTTGGAGGTGGGCAGGGGGGAGTGGGTCAAAGGAGAGGGATCTGAAATGATGATGATGGCACTTTGAAAGTGCCAAGGAGGGGTGCTGTGTGGGTCTGGGGCCCGAGCTCTGAGGAGGGTGACCAGCTGATGGGGGCAGCCCTGAGGATGAAATCATTTCGGCCACAATAAGGATCAGAAAACTGGGCATGAGGTCCTGTTTACTCTATAGAAAAACACCAAAAAGAACTTACCCCACAGAGGTGGGGACAGCTCAAGTGGCCTTTCCATGTCTCTTTTTTGGAGGCAGATTAGGGAGCAGGTCTGGGGTGAGGTACACTTCAAACGAATCAGCAATCATGATCCAACTGCTTCCACCTTGAGAAACAAGCAGACGCACAAAATATGCCCAGTCTGTTTGTAACATGCATGAGATTTTGGAGGGAAGAACACTAAAATTGTCTCTATTAGTGATCTGTTTCTATAAAGATAAATGCATCTATGAATCTATCTATGAAACTGAAAAAAGAAATTATCCCTCCACCTTTTTTTCCAAAACATGTGGCTTTTACCCAGACTAGCAAAATCCATGCAAAGTGCAGCAAATGCAGAAAATTATTTGAAATATTAAGTTGAACTTTTTGCAAAAAGTATTTTTGGCTTAGTGTCTGTTCATCTCCTCTTAGAAGATGAGAGGAAGGAAGTACAGACACATATCAAATTGTCAAGCAGGTATGTTAGTCTGGGATGACTAGAGAGATAAATCTAGAGAGACTGATATAAGAAAGAGTTTTGGGCTGAGCCCCGGTGGTGTAGTGGTTGTGCACGGGACTATGACCCACTGGGATGGAGGTTCAATTCCAGAAGCGGCTCCACAGGAGCAAAGGCTGGGCCTCCTACTCCCACCACCAGAGGGCAGTGATGCCCCCCCAAAAGAAAAAGTTTTATATAAAAGAGTAATTGTATATTAAGAAAATATCCTAGCCCCATCCACTTCAAGTATATGAGTCTGATATGAGCCCCTATGTCTGACACCAGGCAATAACTTCTTCTTCAGACTCACACAATATATGCAATGACACTGAAGGCAGGGAGATCACAGCCAGTGGGTGGGAAGTCTTGTGGATCCAGTGGCAGTGGAAGCATCTCAGCATTGGCATGGGTCTCCACGTAGCTCCTCCAGCTCCAGGGCTCTGGCTCCATTAGTGCCGCTCCATCTGGCTTGTCGACAGGAATGTGTAGCAGAGAGTGTGTGTCTGGCCTCCCGTGAGCTATCTATCTCTGTAGCGCCTCCAAACGAGGTCATCAAGCTGTGACCTGATTGACAGGCCCCTTTACTCTGAATAGTCTCAACTTGACACCAGATTATGTCACTGCCACACAGCAGCCTTCGTGGCCACGCTGAGTCAGGGATGGATCATGGAAGGGTAACGGGTGCTTCTGGACAGAACAGGCCATTGAGGTTTTGACATCCTCAGATCTCCCTGCAATGTACCGAGTGCTACCTTTGTGCTTGGGACTGGGCACTCAATAACTCATTTAATTCTCCTAACGTGTTAAGAAGTAATACACCATTGCCCATAGATTAGAGGGAAAACTCACCAAGGGTTAGAAAGATGACACATTCTGCTGAACTCTGGCTTCTGCCCTATGTGTGTGACTGTTAGCATGGGGAAATGCCTCAAATGTTGTGTATCTAATGCAGGCAATTGAGTTGAAGAGAGGTGAAGCACTTTGTCAAGATACACGCATTGAATTCCAGGAGCAGCGAAGAATGGGGTGCCGGCCCTCCTGATTCTCTGCTGAGGGTGTGGCTGCACCAGCCCTAATGTGCAATCCAGGAACTACCTTGTGTACTGTGATGAACAAAGGGGAGGTGGAGAGAACAAAAT
>PVJH01034848.1:0-20131 GCA_004026705.1 Nesogale talazaci
TTTTTTTTTAATTATCTGTACAGAATATACTTACTTGCTACAATTGCTCTTTGTTTCAAGAATTCTTTCAAACTTCAAACCTCTGAAGAGTAGACAAGAGACCTCTGAAGGTCTGTAGGTGGCTGCATAGACCTTCCAGATCCAGCTGCCGTGGGGGCAGTTTCAACTCTTGAATAACCCTTGGGTGTCTGAAGAACTATACTCTCCAGATGTCCGCTGGCTGGTTTTCCAGAATTAGATCACCAGACCGTTCTTCCAAAGAGTGACTAAGGGAACTCAAACATCCCTTCTTTCAATTAGCACTTGAGGACACTCACTCTTTTCATGGCCCAGAAACAGCCTGCTCGTTAGCTCTTACCAAGTAGGCCCCAATTCATATGAGCCTCTGTATAGCAGATTGAAAAGTTGCCTGGCTGTCCCGGCCTGCGGGTCGGTAATTTGCAAGTCCTGGAAGGAGGAGCGGGAAGTGGGGGGACAAGAGACGCGAGAAATGGAGAGAAGACAGGATTCTGATCAAGTCTCGTTTATTTGGGAGAAGTAGACCGGTTTTATAGGGCAGGCAAGCTTGGGCAATTCGCATATGGTGATCTTCAAAATTAACAAGTGAATGGCAGCACAGTTGCAAGCTGAGCTTCCAAGGCCAGGGCTGTGAACAGTAACAAACCTCAGGCAACAGACTGCAACAGAGTTCAGGCAAATCCGGCCTGTTTCCAGGTTAAGCATGTTCGCTGGATGGCTCCGGAGAGGTCCCCCTTTTTTATTTTTTCAAGTGATATCCTCCTGGGAACTCCGCCTGTCTTAGGTTGTTCAGGACACACACTCAGTCCTTACCCGTTGTTGGTCAATGGGCTTTTGTGCCACTCTGTTCAGTGTAATGTGACCATGACCTGTCTTAGGTTGGTTAAGAGTGTTCCTGATCTTACGCGTCATTGGCTGTCAAGTTTAGCTCACGGAGGCAGAGGTCTTATCACATTCTAGTCAGAGGGTTTTATCACATTCTAGTCGTGTGTGCCACTCTGTTCAGTGTGTGCCACTCTGTTCAGTGTGTGCCACTCTGTTCAAGATCGCTCATTTCCAAGCGATAATAATGAACTTGCAGGGACCTTGCTTGAATGGTCTCAATCTGTTGCTTAATAAATGCCATGAGGTTGTTGAATAATACTGGCCGTAATGAAGGCAAAAGTAATAAACTAACGAGGGGCGCAAAAGTGCCAAGACGTAAGGCAACAGTCCATTAAGCCCGGTCCACAGGGGATTGGTGGTCAACTCCTTTCTTCTCTTCTCCAAGTCTTCTTGCAGCCGCTTAATTTCTTCTCTTACGATTCCAGATTTGTTGACATAAAAACAGCATCCTTCCTGTAAAGCCAAACAAATACCTCCCTGCTCTGCAGCAAGTAAATCTAAACCTCTTCTATTTTGTAATACTACTTCTGCTAAAGAATCTACCTGATCTTGCAAATCTTGCATAGTGCCTGATGAGGCCTGCACATCTGAGATTAATTATCTAGATAATTTGGTATACTGAGTGAGGGAGACATCCAAACCTGCAGTTCCAAAGGCCACTGAAATACTGATCTCTGATCTTACAAATAGGGCAACTAGTTGCACTGCCCTTTAGCTTTTCCTGCCATGTGATCAATAGCAGGTATAGGGACAGGCTTGTTTCCAGGAATAATATCTATGTCTGGAAGGAGAAAGGCTAACACACATAACTCTGTCCAATTGCTGGATAACTGGGTAAAAGCCCTATTGTTGCTACAAACAAAAAACTAAACTATTAAGGGCACATAAGGAGCCCTTAACATTAGAACAAGAAACAAAAAACAAATCCTGCCAAATCCATATAATCTCACAAGTATTGTTAAGGGAGGAGGAAAATAAACACGTCACATTCAATGACATGCAAAGGTAAAAGGACTAGGTAATGCAAGAGGAATGGGGTATCCCTGCTGCATTTTTTCAGGATACATCTCTGTTAAAAACGGAAAAGAAAATACTCTCAGGGAGAAATCTCTTCCCTGCATCATGAGTTGTCATCAATTTGTTTCACCAATCATTCTGGCAGCCATCTGGCCGCATCATATTCTTGAGAGTAAATGCAAACTGAGCCCCTTCCCCAGATCAATACTGGGTCTGGGCCATGCCATGAATTGTCCAGTGGGTCTCTCCATATAACCATGGCAAATTGCTTTTGAGATTCAGGATGCCAAAAATGATCCGCAGCAGATTTCCTGTGATCGTCCAAAGTTAAAAAATTTCTTATAAAAAGAGTGTGGTTAAGAATGTTTCTGGGGTACCTTTAGTAAGATACCATTCCCCCTTTTTTATTTTTTCAATAGTAGTTTGCAAGGATAAATGGTCTCTTTCAACTATATTGCCCCTGGGGGTTGTAAGGGATTCCTGTAATGTGCTTTATCTGTAATTGATTACAGAAATTTTTAAAAGCTTTTGCTGTATAGCCAGGGCCGTTATCTGTCTTTATATGTTTGGGAACTCCCAAAATAGAAAAACAATGCAACAGATGGGCCACAACATGCTTGGTAACCTCTCCTGTTTGGAGGGTAGCAAGAATAAATCCACTATAGGTATCTATGCATACATGAATATATTTGAGATTCCCAAACTCTGCATAATGGGTGACATCCATTTGCCAGATCGAGTTAGGTACTAGTCCCTTAGGGTTAATTTCCAAATGGGGGACTTGTAAAAATGTCACACAAGAAGCACATTGCTTAACAATCTGTCTGGCTTGTTCTCTAGTTATTTTAAACATCAGTCTTAGGGACTGGGCATATTCTAGGAGAGGGCAATGGCCGTGTCTCCCTCTATAAGGTATTAAAAGGGTGATGGGAAAAAGAACATTCTCGTGCAAAATGACCATTTTCACCACATTTAAAACATCCTCGTTTGGTCTTATTTCTGTCGGCCAAACAATCTTTAACTGTTTGGCCACTAAAGGCAGCAGCCATAGCCAATCCCTGTTGGTAAGAGGGCTCTATGTCCGCACACAGGCGTATATATCCGTGTAAGTCGGTTTTGTTTTTGTGAGGGCGTATAGCTGCCTGACAAGCAGAGTTAGCATTTTCAAAGGCCAACTGTTTGATAAATTCTGAACTAGTCTCTGAACTCCCAAACAGCCTCTCAGCAGCAGTTATAAGCCCATTAGTAAAATCTGGGAAAGATTCATCAGTTTTTTGTTTAATATTGCTGAGAGTAACATTGGCGTCCCCTTTAGCAGGAATTCTTTTCCATGCTTTAAGCGCTATAGTCTGAATTTGTATATATAACCCAGGGGGATACTTTATTTGTTCTTCTAAAGTAGAATAATCCCCCTCACCCAACAACATATCTTGAGTCCATGGGGTGTAAGTACCAGCATTCTTTCTAGCCATATCTTTACATTGGTCGAAATATTCTGATTTCCATAGTAAATAATCTCCACCTGAAAGGATGGACTTTGCCGATGTATTCCAATCCCCTGGAATGAGCCCTTTATCACAAAGAACTTCTACAAGGGTCATAGCAAATGGTGTATTGGGCCCATAAGTGGAGACTGCCTGTTTGAATTCTTTCAATAACAAAAATTTAAAGGGCTCATGTTTTCTTATGGCTTCTGCATCCTCATCACTATTGTCATCATTGGCCTCGACTTCAATTACTGGAAAGACCAATTTCTTGCAAGAACGCTGAAAAGAAGACAAGCCAGAAGGGTTGTCTCACTTGGACAACTAAGTTTTCATTTTAAACGTTGACCGAGAAGAGACATGGCTTTTGGCACAAGCCTGACTGAAAGGCATCAAAGGAGCAGTAGGCTGTAAAGCAGAAATGCAAGGGGGGGGGCCTTGAGGTCGAGGGAGGCCAGTCAGAGTTATGGTATTTAATGGCCTCTTCATCTAAGTCATCCCAATCCGCCTCTGAAGGATCAGGAGGCGGTTCATCCACTACAAAATCTTCGGGATCTGTCAAATTATGGACTTGTTCTTTATAGCCAAGAGGCTTTTCAAAAAAATGTGACTTTAAAGGTAATTTTTCTTCCTTAGTAGGCACCTTATGCTCCTCATCATGTAACGAGATAAGATCAAACTTCAAGTCTTCATCCAGACAAGAAGTTTCACAATGAGAGGGCGGCTTACTACTAGATTTTAAAATTTCCGACACTCGGGAAATTACAGTTCTAATTTTTGGGTTATTCTCTTGAATATCAATTAAATCTCTTATCAAACCCCAATAAGTGAAAGCAGTAACAGGAACCCGCTTGGCTCCAAAAATGTCATAATGATCATTCAAGGCATTCCCTACTCTTTTCCAATTCCTAATATCAATCGTCCCATCTAGAGGGAACCAGGGACATAAATTTTTAATAAAGTCAAAAAGCTTAAACAAATTCTTTTTCTTAACCTTTACTCCTCGCATATTTAAAACTTCAGTTAACTGTACCATATATTCCTCATTTAAATGTAATTCCGGTACCACATTTTCCTCATATGAACTTGATTCCTGCCCCATTATTGAGTGCTCTATCCACTTACCTTAATGCCGAAACTGCAGCAGGCTCCCGCAGTGGCTCTGTGACCGATTTCCAAAGTCACTAGCTAGCTTCCTCGAGCACTTTTCCTCACTGGGTCCTTGGTGTCCAAGCCCCACGTTGGGCGCCACGTGTCCCGGCCTGCAGGTGCATAATTTGCAAGTCCTGGAAGGAGGAGCAGGTAGTGGGGGGACAGAAGATGCGAGAAATGGAGACAAGACAGGATTCTGATCAAGTCTCGTTTATTTGGGAGAAGTAGACCGGTTTTATAGGGCAGGCAAGCTTGGGCAATTCGCATATGGTGATCTTCAAAATTAACAAGTGAATGGCAGCACAGCTGCAAGCCGAGCTTCCAAGGCCAGGGCTGTGAACAGTATCAAAGGTAACTACGAACCTCAGGCAACAGACTGCAACAGAGTTCAGGCAAATCCGGCCTGTTTCCAGGTTAAGCATGTCCACTGGATGGCTCTGGACACCTGGTCCTGTGCCATCCTCACAAATGCTGCCATGTCTGAGCCAAAGAGTGCATCCACTGTGTCAATACCTTGCACCTAGGGCCACCCCCTTTTTCACTACCCCCATCTCTTCGTCAAATAACTATTTCCCGCATTTTAAGTATTTCCTATGTAACCAAACACCCAGTGGGTTGGACAGTTGAAGCTCCTACATTCAAGCCAGGAAAGTAAAAACAGGTCAGGCAAGGTGGGTTAAGAAGGACAGTGTGAATTCACGTGATCTGGGAATTAACCTGTACTGAGGGTAACACATTAAGATCATTACGTTGTGGGGAAGCAAGAACAAGCATTCAGAATCACGTTCAGCCTTTCTTAAGGTCACCCTCATAGGAGGGAGGTGAACCCATCAGAGATGAACAGCCTTTGACTACTATCAGTACATGGTACACAGACTAGCTAGATAAGCATGTGAAGTCATTATTTAATTAGTACACTTTAAGGCTTTTGCCCCTGGTTCCTAGCCCGTTTCAACGTGAAAACTGCTGAGCAGCAAAGAAAAACATTTAAGTCATTACCAATGGACAAGTAGTTCACAATATCATCAATTTCCTAACTTCAATATCATCCATCACTTAGATCACCTATCATCAAGTCATCAGTTTCCTAACTTGGACCACATATATCAAAAGCAGACTGTATCACAATGGTCTGAGACTCAGTTGTCTGCATGGAATAGAAGATTTTTTTAATCATGAAGATTTACTGATTTATATATATGTATAATCCAAGTCAGAAAGGATTAATGTATTCTACCATCTAGATTAAAACAACAAATTTTAGTCCTCCAGACTTTAATGGTTCTACAAGCAACAGAACTTCTATTATTCATCAATTTAATTAATATGAAACTAGAAAAATGTTGAAAATCAAGAGTAAGATTCTTTTTCTGAAGAAGGTTTGCAAACAACCATTCCTTAAACCCTTAAACTTCCAATAACACACTGAGGTTAGGATTGATTCCTCTGTACTTTGAACTCCTGAGCACATGACTTGTCACTGAAAGATCATTTGGGGGAAGCAAGAGGCATGCTGCAAACATTGCGCATTGCCTTGCACACAATATGAATGTGATAACGATCTGTTATCACCTGTGAATTATAGTAACTATGCATATCATCTGTTAGATACTAATTGAGATAAAAATCAGACAGTATCAGAATGATCACATATGTATTCTTCCCAGATATTACAAGTAGGTTTTTCCCCAAAACCTGAAGTTCAGATGCTTATCTTTTAGAAACTAGCTTTTCTGTTTGTTTGTTTGCTTGCTTGCTTGTTTGTTTTACTAATTTAGGTTTATTAGAGAAATACAACTTTGGTTTAGCACTTTAAAGTAAATGCAATTCACTACATTAACCAAATTAAAAATGAAAGGCATCAAATCATTGCTACTGGCATGAGAGCATCAAACTAAGAGTAGAAATAAGTTTATATAATCCAATAAAAGGAAGCTTTTTGTTTTGTTTGTTTGTTTTTGTTTTGGGGGCATCACTGTCCTCTGATGGTGGGAGAAGGAGGCCCAGGCTTGCTGCTGGATTTGAACCCCAACCCAGTGGACTACAGCCCCCCGTACAACCACTACACAACCGGAGCTCAGTCCGGGAAGCTTTTTTTAAGTAGCAAAATACATCTTTATGATAAAGTGTTGAAAATGTTCCCTCTCAGAACATGAGACAATGACAAGTTTTACCTCTATTTTTTATTCAATATTTTTATAGAGGGTTGGCCAATTAAAAAATTAAGTAAACATTAAAAATAGGTCTTAGCATAGAAAGGATGAAATGTCATGTTTTACATTAAGCAATTTTTATATAGATATGATCCAAAAATGAAAAAAACAGATAAATTATCACATCTAGTAAGGGGATTTAGTGAAATTGCTGGATACAAGACCAATAAACAATAAATAAATGTATTTCTACTCTCCAGAATAAGCATAAAATTAAATTTTTCATTGGGGTTGGGTGTTTTGTTTGTTTTGTATATTTCTTTCCTATGGAAGAAATGCAGGATAGATAAATTTGTAGAGACAGTAAGTGGACTAATAATTTCCAATTGGTGTGGTATGACAGGTTAGGAGGAGGGAACAGAAGCCAAAAATGAGTATAAGAAAGAAGAAAATTGATTGTGATAAAGATTGCACAACTCTTAATATGATCGAACTACTGAATTTTCAACAAAACTATTTTCTTTTTAAAAAAGAAGAGTGTATTGCATTTGGTGGCATATAAAACATGCAATACTGTGATTCATTCATATTTTTGCATCAATTCTGGCCCATGGTAACCTTGTGTTCAAGAAAATTTTTAAGTGGCCTAAACCATTTTCATGACCATTGGTATATCTGACAGCATGCAGTGTTCTGTGATCCATCAGTTTCTCTTTTCTTTTCTCTTCCTCCCTGTACTTTCTTTTTGTATCTCTCCTTCTTTCCTATTCCTTCCTGCAAGGAGTGTGTGCATCCGTGGGGTAATTTTCAACATATAGGCCAGACTATCTTTTGACTGAAATTAAAGCCACAGAGTGGTTCAGTGAAGTGTGTGTGTGTTTTTTTAGAGAATCTTATTGGGGGTTCATACAAGTCTCATCACAATCCATACACGAAACAACAAATTTTTCGATATGCTTTTTCTAACCATAGCCTCTGTTAGTCACAACAAATAACTTTTTCCTAATAGGTCTGGGTAAGAAGGTGGGGTGAAATACTGATTGGATTTAATGATCCAACTATTCGTGATTGTGAACAGGTTCGTTGTGATTGCCATCTGCTTAGTATAAAATGAGCCATAACAGTCACACAAGGGGGATCTAATTACTGGTGAGAGAAAAGTACAGCTTCTTCTGGACCCTGAGATGCCTGCACATTGAACCTCCTTAATTCAGGAGACAGCTTTGACACTGGATGTATTTCTTCTTCTGACAGTCCCTGGTACTCCAATACTCTTTGCTCACATAATTTGAATGCATCAATTCTTTTACAGGCTTCCTTAATCATTGCCTCGCTTTTATGGGCATATGCGATGAGTGGAAATACCATGACTTTGCTGAGGTTAACATTAGTGCTCAAAATGACACATTAAAGAGGTCTATGGCACCAGATTGACTCAATGCAACACTATTATAAACAGAATGAGGGTGGACCTCTCTGATCACCTTAGGATTCCCTATTGCCACTAAGCAAGGGTCAGACAACTCTCCACGGTCCACCTACTTTATCTATTCTGACACTAACTTTTCTTCCCATGCCACTCTGCATCTACGTCAATTCAAAAATCCATTGCATTGGTCACATCGAATTCAGATATACGGTTAACAGGGAGGGGTTAGCAAGCAAGTTAACAGGCTACCACAAGTCAGGATCAGCGAACAGTAAGGATACAGTCACTGATCTCCTTGTCAAGTGTCTATCTGGTTCTCAGTCTTTAAGTCACCTGGTACTTTGGCCTTTGCCTCCAAGTCCAACCTGTGGGCATTCTGTCCTGGTCCCTTATAGTCTCAGCACTGTTCCTCTGGGTTTATGCCAAACTCTGGTGCATCTGGTCTCTGTGTTCTCCCACACTTCAGATAGATCATTCTCTCTATTTCAGAGATGCCTTATTATACCCGGAGGATCATAAAGAAAAATTAACATATTTCCTATATTAGCATTACACCAATCTATTTGTTTAGTCCCACAAAATGATTTGGTGAGAATTACAGATACTTGGGTAGAAATGTCATATTAAGAAATTTCACACCAAGAACAAAATATCATATCCATGTGAATGAGGGAGAATGTGGAGTGAAAAGTCCATCTGTAGACAACTGGACATCCCTTACAGAAAGAAGGGTTACATGGAAGAGATGAGCCAGCTAGGATACAGTATAGCAACGATGAAATACCCAACTTTCCTTTACTTCTTTAAAGCTTCCTTCCTTCCACTATCATGATCTCAATTCTACCTTTCAAATCTGGCTAGAGTAGACATGCAAATGGGTACAGAAAAGAGTTTGCAACACAGGGAATCCAGGACAGATAAACCCCTCAGGGCCAATATTGAGAACAGTGATACCAGGAGGGGAGCAGAAAAGTGAGAGGAGAAAGGGGAAACAGATCACAAAGATCTATATAACCCCTCAAGGGGATGGACAACAGTAAAATGGGTGAAGGGAGAAATTGGTCAGTATAAGATATGAAAAAATAATAATCATTTATAAATTATCAAGGGTTCATGGGGAAAGCAGGGTGAGAGAGAGATGGAAAAAATGAGGAACTGATACCAAGGGCTCAAGTAGAAAGAAAATGTTTTTAAATGATGATAGCAACAAATGTACAAATGTTCGTGACACAATGGATATAAGTATGGATTGTGATAAGAGTTGTATGAGCCTCCAATAGAAGATGTCTAACTACTTCAGTCTGAAGTTGATCACACATGCATTCAAGAAGCATTGACAATTATTATTGATTGAAATATGAAAGTCAGAAGCCAAAAGAAAGAATCAATAGTTGGAAAATGTGAACTTAGGGGCTGAGCCCCGGTGGCGTAGTGGTTGTGCGCAGGACTGTGGCCCACTGGGATGGAGGTTCGATTCCAGCTCCATGGAGCATAGGCTGGGTTTCCTACTACCACCACCTGAGGGCAGTGATGCCTGCCCCCCAAAAAAAGAAAAAAAATGTGAACTTGAATGTCTAATCCTGGGACTAAAGCATCTAGAATGAAAAACAATATCAGATGAGGTGGAAAAGAGCTGTGCAGTGACCTTAGTGTCCTTCTTTGCTCGGCCTCCCTCAAATACCTCTGAGAAATGTAGCAATCTGTCGAGTGGTTCCCCTGTGTCCCCCTAATTATGAATTTGAACACACTCATAGAGGTGTGTGAGCCATGCCTTCATGCCTTTATCCCCCCCCATTTTTATAGGAAATATTTCAATTATCTCTTTCAATTATCTATCAAGCAATTACTCTAAAGGGTGAATAAAACATGGTAAATCCATCTACGTTGAAATTTTGTAGCCCATTGTTCTTCCCTATAAACTCTAAAGTGGATTCTTTCATCTGCTATAAAATTTGATGCCACAAATTGGTAAAGGACATTTTGTTCTAATACCTTAGGGTGATTTTTATATCCATGTTCATTACAAGATATGTAATGCCCCATCCATAGCAAGTGTCTATGCCTGTGAAGACATATTTGTAGCTCCCCAGTACCACTGGTATCATTGATTCAATATCACCTATTTGACAGCTAAGAGGGCCTTTTCCTCTAAGTAATCTACTCCAGAATCATCTGGACACATGAACTTCCCCTGATGGACACCCAGAAATCAAAATGACTACATATGTGGGAAGAGACTAAGGAGAAGTTCAACATCAGTAGCTAAAACCAGGTCAAGGTCTGACTGTGGAAGAGATCATCAACTGCTCTTGTATAAGTTAATCATAAAGTTGAAGAAAATTAAAACAAATCTACAAGAGTCAAAATACAACTTTGAGCCTGTCCCACCTGAACACGAGGACATCTCAAGAACTTATTTGACACATTGAACATTGATGACATTGAACGTTAAGACCTGACGAGCTGTGGGAGGACATCAAGCACATCATTCACGAAAGTCATCAAAACTCATCATTTCAAAAGGTTATTAAAAAACAAAAAAGAAAGAAAAGATCAAAGTGGATGTGGGAAGAGACTCCGAATCTTGATAACTTCTTCTTCCTTATATACTAGCTAAAACAAATAAGGGAAAAGGATGAAATCAAAGAAATGAATAGAATGGACCAAGAACATTTCAAAGGGAAGCTCCAGAAGACAGACAAATATTATAGTGAAATATGTAAAGACCTAGACTTAGAAAAGTGAAAGGAAAAAATACACGCAACATATCTGAAACTGAAAAAAAAAACTCAAGAAAAATTTTAAACCTCAAGTTGCAATATTCAAAGATTCTATGAGCAAAATAGTGACTGACATAGGAAACATCAAGACAATATGAGAAGAATACACAGTTACTGTAACAAAAATAAATAGTTGACAGTTCATCATTTCAGGAGGTACATATAAACAAGAACCCAGGGTGCTGATGAAAGAAGTTCAGTTGTACTAAAAGCATTAGCAAAAAACAAGCTCCAGCAAATGAGAGACTACCAACTGAAATATATTTAAACAAGCCAAAAACTTTCCTGAAGAACTCACTCCAGAAAACTTGGAAGACACCTATTTGGTCAACTGACTGGAAAAGATTCATATTTTTACCCATTCCAAAGAAAGGTGACCCAACAAAATGCCCAAATTATAGAACAGTGTCATTGATATTACATGCAAGTAATATTTTACTGAAGATTGACAAAGAGTTGCCAGAGGTTTATCCTGAAGAGGATATTGGACAAGGGGATATCATTGCTGATGTTAGATGAATGTTGGGTCAAAGCAGAGACTACCAGAAAGATGTTTACTTGTGTTTTGTTCACTATGCCAAACTTTGCAGGTGTGTGGATCATAATAAAACTATAAATAACTTTGATAAGAGTGAGAACCCCAGAAAACTTCATTGTGCTCAATGTGAAATGTGCACAAGGGTGAAGAGGCAATTGTGTAACTAGAACAAGGGAATATTGCATGGCTTAAGGTCACAAAAGGTGTGCAGCAACGTCATTTCTCTCACCCTAAGTATTCAATTGGAATGCTGAGCCAATAATCAGAGAAGTTGGCTTATATGAAGAAGAACATGGCATCAGGATTGGAAGAAGGTTTATTAATAATGCTAGATGTGCAGGTAATGCAACCTTACTTGCTGAAAGGCAGGAGGACTTGAAGCACTTGTTCATAAAGATCAAGGATTGCAGCCTTCAGAATGGATTAAACTCAGTGTCAAGAAGACTAAAAGACTCAGAGTTGGACCAATAGGTAACAACGATGATAAAAGGAGAAAAGGTGGAAGTTGTCAAGGATTTTGTCTTGCTTGGATCCACAATCAATGCTCATGGAAGTAGCAGTCAAGAGATCAAAAATGAATGGTATAAGGAGAGTATGCTGCACATTACCTCTTTAAAATATTAAAAGCACAAATATTACTTTGAGGATTAACATGTGTCCAATCAAAATCATGTTATTTTCAATTGCTTCGTATGCATGTGAAAGTTCTACATTAAATCAAGAAGATCAAAAATAGATACTTTTGATTTGTGGTGCTGGAAAAGAATGTTGAAAGTTTCATAGAAGGCTAAAAGGACAAACTGGTCTGCTTGGAAGAAGTACATCCGACGTTCTCCTTACAGGCAAGGTTGGGGAGACTTTATCTTACTTTTGGCTATGTTGTCAAGAAAGACCTGTTCTTGGAGAAAGAGATATTGTTTAGTAAAGGAGGGGGGCAACAAAAAAAGAGGAAAGTTCCCAAGGAGATGGATGGACACCTTGGCTGTAACAATGGGCTCAAGTTTAAAAACAATTGTGAAGATGAAGCAGGACTGGGCAGTGTTTCATTTTGTTGTGCAAAAGGTAGGTCGCTATGGGTTGTAACAACAGATCCCATGGAAACCGCTCTATTTTTACTTTTTTTCTGTTTTATATTTTATTTTGTATCTCTTTTTTCTTTGCTTTTTACAAAAAGGGTTTGCAAAGAATACCACTCTCTTGTTTGACTGAAAATTGAGTAATGAGGATAACTTTAATTTTAGACCTGAAAGTTGACTAAGGAACAAAACCTAGGGGATTCCATCAGCCTCTGTGCAAGTCTGGCTTTTATTATTATTATTATTATTTTGAGTTTTGTTCCCAAGGTCTTTCCCATTCTGCCCATACCTTCATATGTAATCCCTTTTAGAGCAGTAAGCAGTAGTTAGTTCTTCACCATCTTGTTCTGATTCAGCGTCCTGGAGGCTGAGGTTAAGATAGTCCATTAGTCCTTTGGACTAATTGTTTGTATATATCTATCATCAATTCTATTCATTTGTCATGATAGTGAAAGATCAATAGTTGCACCTTAGATGGACCCTCACAAGCCTTTAAGACCCCAGTTGCTACTTTTTTGAAAGCACCGTAATATGACTACATATATAAGGCTGAGAGAGATTCTCTTCAGCAGTCCACTAATCACAGAGGTATGTTTAAGTACTTTAGCTTGTAATAAGCCTATGTATACATGAAGTGAAACTCAAATCAAAATACTTTTTAAATTTAACACTTACTTACATGTTACAATTTAAATATTTACAATTTGAAAGGAGTCCTGGTGGAGTAATGTGTTATGTGTTGTGCTGGGGTCCACAAGGTTAACAGTTCAAAATCACCAGCCACTTAGAAGGTAAAAAGCAGGGCTTTCTATTTCTGTAAAGAGTTCCTCTTTCAGAAACTCATAAACACAGTTCTACCCTGTCTTGTGAGGTTGCTATGAATCAGCATCAACTTGAGAGTCATGAATTTATTTTGGTATAAAAATACCAAATTTGAGCAAAAAAGACTCAGTCTTTTATTTTATTGAGCTTACACACATTGGAGGATATAGAAGTCAGTCAAATAAGACACAATTCCACGTACAAATTAAATTGTGATCATTACGCTGATAAGAACGTTCAAAGTGGTGCATGGGGTGCTAATGTGACCAAGACCAGGGAAGTTGTGGTGTAGTAGTGTGGTAGTGATATACTCTGTTGTCAATTTGATAGGATTAGGAGTGAAGGGGCAGAGTCTAGCCTGTTAATTATTGTATAGCTAATGAGGCTGTTGTATGGGCATGGCCTTCCCCTGAAGATACTGGAAATTGCTGTATTTCCTCCTTGGAGAAGGGAGACACACTCTCTATCTGCTCACTCCCTAAGAGACACTCTACTGACAAGACACATGGCACTGCGCTGATACACTCTGTGCCCTGGGAACTGAAGGAGCAACGGAGGAACTCCTATGAACACTGACATACAATGCCGCTGGATCTACCAGACTCCTCACCCACTGGCCTGTGTTCTTCCTGCATTCGGTGTCATTGCATGTGTTTTGTGTGTCTGAAGAGGACTTTGTAGATTGGTATCAGACATTTGGGCTAATATCAGACTAATGGAATTGATCTGGGCCGGGTTGTGATGTTTTTTCAATATTAAATTGCTCTTGTATATAAATTTCTTCCTTATACACATATGAGTATGTCTACAAATTTCTTTCTCTAGTTCACCAATCTAACACAGGGGATATCTGAAGAATTAGTAAAGGCTACAAGAAAAAGAGGAAAAAATATAGAGTATTTTGAAAAGAGTGATAAGGGAAAACATATTGAATATAAAAAGGAACTATGAGAAAAATAGGATTGCTGAAGCTCAGGATCAGAGAAGGAGCACTAGAAGTTAGTGGAGGTCAGACTTTGAGTGGTCTTGTGAACTGTATTGTGATTCATCTTTTTCTTAAGAGCCAGATTTCCTTCCCCTGAAAAGTTACTAGGAAAAATGTGACAGGATGAAACTGTAGAGGAAAAAGGACATGCTTTGAATTCCAGTGAAATCCATCTCAGTCTTGACACATTGCTCAAATCCTCTCATTACTTTCATCTTTGGCTTGTACCTGTAAACTTTGAAGATTCACCATGTGGTAAAATGGCACACTGTGGTGGTTAGTGCCATTGAGTCAGCGCCTATCCATGTTGACCCTATGCACACCAGAATGAAACTCTCTGGGCCATTCTCAGAAGGGTCCCTAGGACTGTGCCCATTGATGCAGCCACTGATTCGAGCCATCGCAACAAGGATCTTCCCCTCCTACGCTGCCCCTCCACTTTATGTCGTTCTCCAGGGACAGATCTCTCTGGGCAATCTGTCCAAAGTATTTCAGACAGAATCTTGCCATCCTTGGATTGTTGTAGGCATTAAAAGAGTTAATATGTAAACTGTGTAGAATAGAGAAGTACAGTGTAAGCTTTAACTAGCTACTTATGATTATAATTTTTAGTATATAATAGACAAAATTCATTTTGCCTCCCATTTTTTTGCTTTTCAAAATCATTTTATTCTGCACTCTTATTATAACAATCCATAATTCAATTAGATCAAGCAATTAGTACACAAATTTTGCCACCATCAATTTAAAACAATTTCTTTCTTTTTGAACTCATTGATATCTGCTCATCTTTATTCCCTCCTTCCCCCAGGAACCTTACCCTCAAGAACCCCTATTCTTACAGATAGTTATTATATATATATAATGTATTATATATAATATAATGGTAATATATTATATGTAATTTGTCATATTCTATACCATCCAGTGTATCCATTCCCCTATAATTCTGTTATTCATTCCCCTCGAGTGGAGTTATACAGTCATCTTTACTATTAGTTCCTCCTTCCCCATCTTCCCCCACCTCTCTTCCCATAGCCCCATGGAATCATCGCTCGCATTACTATTTCTGATGGGCTTATCTACCTTGGATTTCATGCATCAAATGATCTTCATTTTACAAAGGAATATTTGCAGATCTAGCAAGCTTAATGAGGTAAAACAGACTAAATAAGAGGAGAACTAATTTAAAGACTAGAGGATAGTTATGTATTTAATCAGTGCAATGCTGCACACTGGATGTAGCTCCCTTCCCACACAGCCCTTCTTTGAGGGACTGTCTGATTATTTTTTAATTCATTTTATTGGGGGATCATACATCATTTTTCACAATATATAAATAAGCATACTGTGTCAAGCACCCTCACATGTCCACTTCTATTATTGTTCTCCAATCATCCGCCTTTTCCCTTAAGCCCCTAGTATTGGCTTTTCCATCCCTTCCCCTCTTCCCCTGCTCTCTCCTCCCCACCAATCCTCAATACTTTATACATTGTTACTGTTCTGTCATATCTTACACTGCCTCACCACTCCCCCAACCCACTCCTTTGATGCCCGTCCTTCAAATAGGAGCTTGTGTGTATATCCTTGCTGTTGGTTCTGTCTCTCTACTCCACCTTCTCTCTACCCTTTCAGTATCTCCAATCTAACCATTGGCCCAAAGGGGTCCATCCATCTTGGTTTCCCCATGTCTCCAGCTCCCCTCTATTCTTGTGTGACTTCTCCAGTCCATCTGGATTTGTAAGGCAGAGTTGGAACCATGATGGTTGGGGGGCGGGGAGAAAGGTTTCAGGAACTAGAGGAAACTTGTATGCATCATCACTGACTGGCTGCCCCGTGACTGGTCTGTCTCCTTCCCGTGACTCCCCTGTAAAGGGGCAACCAATTACCCACCAGTGGGTCTTTGGTCCCCACCCTGCTCTCCCCCTCATTTGTAATGATGTGATTCTCGTTCTTTGGTGGTCAATATCTGCCTCCTTCGGCCCCTCTTGATCATGAATGATGGTGTGTTTCTTCCACGTGGACTTTGCTGTTTCTGCGCTGAATGCTGACTCGATTATCTTCAAGTTTTTGAGACTCCAGGCATTCAATCATTTGTTAGCTGGGCACCATCGTTTCTTCTACTCTGTTTGCCTCTGTATCTTTTTGTCGTCAGTGATATCGGGAGTGAATTCGTCCATTGATTTTGATTTTTGTTCTGTGATACCTGATTGCTTCAGCACCTCATAATCGCACAGACAAGTGATCTTCTTTTATGGTGGGTTTTGTTGCTTCTGAGCTAGATGGCTGCTTGTTTATGCTCAAGCCTTTAAGACCCCAAACGCTCTATCTTTTGATAGCTGGGCCCATCTGCTTTCTTCACCACCCTTGTTCATGCTCCTACATGTCCTCAATGGGTACCTTGGGGATGTGTGCACACAGTGATATATGTTTGTTTTGTTTTGTTTTCCCCCATTTGATGTCTATTGCCTAGACCTTTCACCACTTTCACCACCATCTGACCACGCTGGCTGTTGTGCTTCTTCTGTGTGGCTGTGGTCTCTTCTCAGGTAAACGGTCTAATGTTTATTTTCAGGCTTTCAAGACACCTGATATATCCTTTGATGGCTGGGCACCTTCAGCTTTCTTCACCACATTTGTTTGTGCACCCATTTTACTTCCGTGATCGTGTTGGGCCCTTGAGCCTCGTCGCCTCCCATCTTTTCAGTCTCGTCCTTTCCCTCACTTCCCCGTCCACTTTTTTAAACCGAGGATACCCAAGTAGTCTCAGAACATCACTGGTAGGTCAACCGTGCCTGGATATTGAGGACAGAAAGTCAGGTCAGATACAATGCACACACACACATCCAGTAACACTAATAGTAAGTGTTGGCCCTTACAAAGGACTTGTTTTTAAATAAATGAGGCATTTGAGTGCGACTATTCACAGAGTCATGCAAACATTGACATACATGTAATCAACCAATATTTTCCAGGCAGCTAAGGTAATTTGTTAAGTCTCTACTCGAGGAAGTGAAGCACAGAATGAGAGACAGGAAAGGGGGAAGCACATGAAAATATTCACTGAGATTATTCTAGGTAGAAGCACTGCAACAGGTCCAATGGAAGATTTTTTAAGCCAATAATAATTTAAATTTTGCTTGAACGCAGCTGTAGCACATCTGGGTGAGTGTAAATTCTCTGGACAGGGAGCTTAAATGATCTTCTCTAGGCAACTTCAAAATTCCAGGAAATTACTTCAAGCCAAAGGGTTTAATACTGGTCCTTATTCCGGCAAGCAAGCTGCAGACTTTCAGTGGGCAGGGGACCCCATGCGGAGAGACAGCTCTAACTTGGACTAATTATCTGGTAGCAGGGGAGGAATTCAGCAATCACCTAGCTACCTTCTTCTGGGAGATAGATCTTATGAAGCAAAACCCTAAATGGCAAAGCAATTTATTCCTTCCGAGGTTTTTGTTTGGGAAGTTTACATAAAGGTTCAGTCCCAACGGGTGGTCTCTCCCTGCTCCAGGTCTTCTATCCACCAGAACTAGATTTCATCTGCTAGAATCTATCTTATATCAATGTAAATGAAGAGATTGTATCAATATAGCCCTCTCTTTTCTCATATAACAGATAAGGGAAAGTCTTTTTTTTTTTGGGGGGGGGGTGTTCCTTCTGGACTTACCATATTGCGTTTCAGGTATTCACTGACATTAGTCTATAAAAGTGAGAAATGACTTTACAAGTTAAGAACCCAGGATTTCAGAACAAGGTAGACACACAATTTACAGTATTTTCTCTTACTCATCTCTAAATCCAACTCTTCTGTGTAAAATAGTAATAAAGAATGTCAGTCAAACAAATGTTCATGAATAACATAAATGTGTATGTAAGGGGGATAAATTAACAAAATACTGTCTTCATCTTTCTCTGCTCTGAGGTAGGTATTATAAAGTATCATAATTATTTTTTGTAATAAAATAAAGAATTAGCATATATTATGCAGTGTAATAAGTTGATGCAACCATGTGTTCTAAAGGCTTTATCTTATTTATTCTCACCACAAATTCATAGAAGAATATCATTACTTACATCATCTAAAGAAGGGGGAATAAAAATTGATGTGATCTGTCTGGGGGAAAATGCTATTAAGAGTGGAATCAGAATATAGTTCTGACCTGTTTCATTCCAAACCTGTTAACGCCCATGTTTACATACATCTAGAGACTCATGGAACTGTCCTGGTAGAATCTACCTGGTTTTCCTAAGTGTAAATGAAAAAAAAAGTTTCTCATGAATCCAACCAGGACTGGTATGGCTGGAAAGGCAAAAATGATGGTGATGATTTGGTTTAGAAGATGGCTCAGACAAGTGTGGATTCATTGCCTGGCAGTATTCTGAGGCAGACGTCCAGTGCTGATGTTGAAGTGTCTTTTTCTTGCCTCAGTTCCATGCAACATATTTAGTAACAACTCAGAAAAGTATGTTGATATGTTATAATACATTTGACACTTGAAGAACTGCAAAAAGCATTATTCAATATACCAAGAACACACACCCCATTCCTCTGACCACCTATCTCCACTTAGCTCTTCCCTTCATTCTCCATTCTTAATCTCAAATATTGTTTTCTGGAAGTCTGCTCACAATCCCCTACCCACTTACTAAGCTAAGTACGAAAGCATAAAAATACCTACTTTCCTTTAAAACATTTAATCATACTTTTAATTACATATATTTTGACCAGATTCTATAATTAAAGCTTCATCTCTATCATTAGGATATAATTTCACTTGGGCACATTTTGCTCATTATTATATGTGGTGTTTGGCACTCAAGACATGCAAAATAAATATGTGACTTTAAGAAAAATAGCTAATAGATAAAGTGGCATATGATAGATTTAAATCTCAATTTCAATGAACTAAAGTCATGGTAGAGAGCATGAAAGGAATGTGAAGATTGTTCCACTTTTCTAGACAGGAGAAAAATGACTAGCAATTTTAGCATCCAAGAAGATAAATACCAGAGTTTCCAAAAAACAGTAAAGCAAATAAACTGGTGTATTTTTATTAGATTGAACAAATAGACTGTCCATTACCTGATGGATGTGCCCATATATTTTAGCGCAATATTTCTATGACTGATTCTGGGCAGCATTCTTTTTAAGACAATATTTAAAATGAGAATGTTTTAGAACCAAAATAATGAAAAGCATCAAGACTGTGTCATGAGAAGAATCAAGAAATCAGGAAGAACATGCAGCAACATGATAACAGCACAATGATTTCTAATGATTTCCATATAGAAATGACACGAGGGTGTAGAACAGGATGAATATGAAGAAGTTACAGGGAGACCGGTTTCACCTAACTACAAGAAAGCACCTTTAGAGAGGGGAGTCCTCCAACACTGGGGGCTAACAAGTCAGGAGGTAAAGAGATTCCCTAGACATTGACGGTGATCAGAGATGGAGTGCTATAAAGAAGACTTAAACATCAATGAAGGACTGAACAAAGAAAATTCTCAAGTTCTTTTCATCTCTAAGTATTCATGACTTACAACTTCTGATAACTCTGAAGGTGGTGTTTTCTTATAGCGCCTAAGAGCACCATTGAAATGATATGGCTGTGACTGAGTATAATAATAATTTTAGAAATCATCACGAGAGTCCTGATTTCAAAGCACTATATCAACCAAATGGCAATGAAAAAAAGTAGAAGAAAGAATGATAAAACTAATCCCAGAAAAAATAGACATCAAGGTACATGACATAACTGGACATAAGAACGGGTACTACATAATACTCA
>PVJH01034849.1:0-20246 GCA_004026705.1 Nesogale talazaci
AGTCTCCAGGCGCAGAAACTGGCTTTTTAGTACAAGTGGTGGGATTTCTCCACAAGATGCCGTGCAGGCTAGATGGGGTTCTGAGGCTGCCTCTATTTTAAATGTTTGCGCTTCCTCTGATCTCCCCCTCCCCCCCCCAAAAAAGGATCCACTCTTCCATCCATGTTGGAGTCTGGACCTAAGCGCCCACTGGAGATGCTTCCTGGCTCCTCCCGACAGGAATTATCTTGGCATTCCGCCGGGAGGGGAGAGCTAGCACGCTGGCAAGCACTGTACTGGGAGAGGTGGCAGGGGCCCCTGTCGGTGTGCCTAGCAGCCACCCACTCTCTCGACGGCTTGTGTGTGTCTCTCCGGGTTGGGCCAGCTTCTGTCCGAGACTCCCTAGAGGGGTTTTCAGAAGTTTCTAGCAGCTGTCCCGCCTGTGCGGGAGGAGCCTTTCCCTCCCGTCGCCCCCGGGGGCGCGCGGTACCTTTGACGTGCAGCTGCACGGCGCTGAGCGTCTGGCCCGCGGAGTTGCGCGCGGCGCACACGTACAGCCCGCGGTCCCGGGCCTGGCAGTAAAGCACCTTGAGCACGAAGCCGCCGTCGCGGTCGCGGTACAGGAGGCGGCGGCGGTCGGGCTGCAGCGGGCGGCCCTCCCAGTGCCATTCGATCTCGGGCTCGGGCTTGCCCATCACGTAGCAGCGGAATTTGGCGTGCTTGCCCTCGTTCACCCAGAAGGTCTTGGGCGCGCACTTGAGCGGCTCCAGCACGGGCGCCGGCGGCTCGTCGGGGTCGGCGGGCGGGCTCTCGGGGGGCTGGTGGACCTGGAGCAGCGCGCCGGCCTGCGCGCGGCCGTGCGGGTTGCGGGCGTGGCACACGTACACGCCCGAGTCGGGCAGCCGCGCCGCGGGGATGCGCAGCGCCAGGCTCACGCCGCCCTGGCCCTCGGCGCGCCCCGGCACGAGCGCGAAGTGGCTGCTGTCCCACACTTCGTCCAGAGGCATCCCGTCCTTCTCCCAGTGCAGCGTGGGCTCGGGCAGGCCCCCCACCTGGCACGTCAGCACCACCTCGGCCCCCCGCAGCACCCACTGCGACGCCGGGCCCGTCAGGAAGACCGGGGCGCCCTCCCCGGTCTCGGGCGGCGACCGGGCACTCTCGGCGGCCGGCGGCTCGGGGGCGGCGGCGGGCGCGGGCGGCTCGAGCACGGTGACGGCGGCCGCCGCGTAGGCCTCGCCCGCCGCGTTGCGGGCCCGGCACACGTACACCCCCGCGTCGCTGGGCAGCGCGCCGAGGAGCAGCAGGCCGTGCTCGGCGCCGTCGGCCGGGAAGCTCAGGCGCTCCGAGGCGGCCAGCGGCTGCCCGCCCTTCTCCCACACCACGGTGGGCGGCGGCTCGCCCAGCACCACGCACCGCAGCGCGGCCTCGCCGCCGCTCGCCACCCGCGCGGGCCGCGGGAAGCGCAGGAAGCACGGGGGGCTCCCCTGGACCCCCGAGCCCGCCTTCATCGCCGCGGCTGGGGACGGCCCGCGGGGACGCGGGGGGGGGGGGGACACGCGGGCACCGGGCGGCGCTCGCGCCGGCCGCTCCGGGCTCGCCTTCTTACCGTCGGCCGGCCCGAGCTGCAAGCTGCAAGCTGCACGCGCGCGCGCGGCGGTTCGGCACGGAGCCTCGGTTCGGCACCGAGCCTCCCAGGCCCTGGAGCGCGAGCCAGGGGCAGCGTTTCCTGTTTGCTTGCGCCGCGGGGGCCCGCGGCCGCCTCTGCCCGCGGCCTGGCTTCCTGCTCTCCGAGCCTCCCTTCCCAGCCCCCTCCCACAGCCCGGGCCTCTTTCCCCTCCTCCCTCCCACCTCCAGCCGCCAGGTCCCCAGCCGCCGCCTGCCTGGGGCCTGAGTGGCAGAGGCGCCTGCAGCTGCCAATCCCAAAAATATTCTCTGATGACACAGCCGGAGGACAAGAGCCCAGACGGGCCCCTCCGGGCTAAGTATAGAGCGGGCGGGACCACCAGGCCCCCTGCTCAAGCCCCAGTTCTTGCCCCAGCCCTAGCCCTTCCCCCCAGAACTAGCCACACAGTGACTTGGTTACAAGGGGCCCCCCCGGAAGATGGAAGGGGTCTGGCCAGTCTGTCTCCCTGACAAATAGACCTTCGGGAACTGGCAGAACCCCACCTCCCAGGCTTGCTTCTACCTGAGGTCACCTGGCTTGTCACCAGAATGTGAGGGTGTGCGGGGGGAGGGGCTGTACTGTCCATGCAGGCCCAGGTCACTTGGGGCGAAAAGCCTTAGCAGCCCCTCCCTCACATTCCTGTTGGGAGTGAGAGATAAGGCTCAGGGACACCAACGTCTGTGTCTGAGATAGTCTCAATGCCATGGGCAGGGGCAGCTGGGACAGATGGGCGTGGGAAGATGGGGACGAGCAGGGTAGAAGAGGCGGGTTGTCGGGTGGGGAGGGTCCAGGCAGACGCTGATAGCGGGACGCACAGTAGGGTGTGTGTGTGTGTGTGTGTTCTTGGCCAGAGCCAGGTGGACCAGGATGCTCATGGGGCCACTGCTGTTCTTGGGGCTGCTGGTCCTGCACAGCGCAGGGGGCTGCAGCGGGCCAGAGGTGGAGATGGAGGTGGAGGCGGAGCGGGAGCTGATCCTGGCCAAGGTGAAGGACCTATTTCTGGATGCCCTGGGGCCCCCGGCAGTGACTGGTAAAGATGGGGAGCCTAGAGGCAGGCGGCTGCACCGGAGACATGCCCCGGAGAACCCAGACGAGGAGGATGCCGTCCCGGCCTATATGCCCACGAGCTTGGAGTTCCAGGACCGGGAGCCCCAAGACAAGGATGAGGATGTCTCACAATCCATTCTTTTTTCGGCCACAGGTAAGCCGGATGGGGGTTAGGAGCCAGGCAGGCCTGAGTTTGAATCCCAGCCCCGCTACGGGAGCGGTTTGACTGCCATGGGCAGGCTCCCAAACCCCCGACTTCTCACCTATACAACGGGCTGTATAACGGCTGCAATTTCATCCTGCCTCTCAGGATGAAATGGCATGGGCGAAATGTCTGGGATACAGCTGGGAGCTCTGTGGGAGAGACCAATGTCAGGAGGCCAGGCCAGACCCTGCTCCCTGCTTCAAAACCTAGTTCTCTGGGACTTGAGAAAACTGCAGACCCAAAGGACAAAAAGTTTCAGAACTTCTGAGAACTCAGGCTGCCTCCTCTTTCCATTCCTCCCACACTGCCCACAGTCCACTGCCAGTGAAAACAAAGCCAGGCCGGCAGGGGTGCTGCTTATACCTGGCCCGCCTTTCTCTGGAAGCGGATTCCTGCCTCCGTGCCCTAAAACTAAAAGTATGGTGGCTATTCACCTCCCTCTGGTAAGCCTCGCTGTCCTTATCTGCAAAAGGGACAGTGTGTTGTGAGGAGTCCCATGAGGGACTGCACGGGCCAGTTGAGCGCCCCCACCCCCACCCCCCGGGGCAGGCCTCTGCCGATGCCAGCCTGCACCTTCGCCTTTCATAGAGTAAGGATGCCTTTTAGGCTGACTGACTTCTGTCCTCCTTTTCCCCTTTTTGGCGGGGTAGGAACACATCATTTTTTATTTATTTTATTTTATTATTATTTTTTTTTGTGGGCATCACTGCTCTCTGGTGGTGGGAGTAGGAGGCCCAGCCCCACTGCTGGAATTGAACCTCTGTCCCAGTGGGCCACAGTCCTGCGCACAACCACTACGCCACCGGGGCTCAGCCCCACATCATTTTTTAAAAGATGGAGTGATTTAAGAGCAAGTGCCACGTACTATTTCTGACACGCAGGGACCGACCGCGCTGGCTTGTCAATGGGCACCACTTGCAGCCCCGAGATGCCCAGTGTCGGTGAGGTCCCAGGGGCCGGGGGTGCCTGGCACGTTGCAGATGAGGGATAACTGGACCATGTCTGGGCAAGTGTTTGTTGAATTCTTTTATGAGTCAGTTAAGGAGGACCTGTACCTGTTGCTCCCTGCCCCCACCTAGGTCTCGGAGATACCCCACCCCCACCCCAGGATGGTAAGGTCCTTGGCAGGGTATGTGACTGGTGGCCATCCCTTGTGGAGTGGAGGAGACACAGGGCCCTGCTTCGGTGCAAGCCTCTCCCTTCCCTCTGTCTCTGCAGGTTCCAGCTGCGAGCGGGAGCCCGGCACGGGGAAGCTGGCCCAGGAGGCCACCGAGGGGCTCTTCACCTATGTCTTCCGGCCATCCGAGCACACTCGCAGCCGGCAGGTGAGCTCGGCCCAGCTGTGGGTACACACCAGGCTTGCCAAGCTGGACCTAGCCACCTTTAGGAGCTGGGACCTCCAGCTCAGCCTGTTAGTGTTGTCTCCCGATGGGCCCAGGGCAGTGCCTGTGTCGCTGGGCCAAACATCTCCTCATTGGATCTCACTGCACCTGGATGCCTCCGCCCTCCCCCTGTTCACCCAGCCGGATCTGGTGTTCCTGTTACGCTGTCCCCTCTGCTCCTGCTCAGCTCGGCCTGAGACCAGGCCCTTCCTGATGGCCCGCACCCGGGCCAGAGCAGCCGGCAGAGAGAGGAGACACGCTTCGGGCTCCACTGCCCCGCTGGCCTGGCCTTGGTCCCCGGCCTCGCTGGACCTGCTGCAGAGGCCCCCGGATGAGCCGTCCATCCACGCCCACTGCCACCGGGCCGCTCTCAACATCTCCTTCCAGGAGCTGGGCTGGGAGCACTGGATCGTGCACCCGCCCAGCTTCACCTTCTACTACTGTCACGGGACCTGCAGGCTTCCCATCTCCCCGGGACAGCCCCTGCTGAGCCCCCAGGCGGGCGCCTCGGCCACTCCGAGGCCCCTCTCGCTGGTCTCAGGGATCAAGCCCTGCTGCGCCAGTCATGTGGGAACCAGGAAGCCGCTCCACGTCCGCACCACCTCAGATGGGGGCTATTCCTTCAAGTACGAGACCATACCCAACCTCATCACACAGGACTGCGCCTGCATCTGAGGGCGGCCTGTCTCGCGTGTGGCCCCAGGGCTGCTGGTCAGGCCTGGCCAGCTGCTGGGAGACCCCTCGAGAGGAAGTTACAAAGATGGAGCCCTTCCTCCACCCCCAGCTTCCACTTCTCTGCCTGAGGGCTCACCCCCCCACCCCCATCCCACACGGGTACCGTGTGACAGTAAACAGCATACTGCATATGACTTGGCGTGCATACTCAGGCATCTCTGGTAGGGGGTGGGACAATCTGGGATCCGGGAACATGGCACCACGGGACCTCGGGTCATCCAACCTCACCTGATCTTAGCTGGTAGGAAACTCCCCCAGACAGTCACTCTGGACACAGAACTGGTCCCCTGACCGCTGCCCATACCACACCCGAAGCCCCCACTGCGCCCCCCCCCCACGCCCTCACCCCAGAGGGCTGTCCCTCTCCCTGCTCTTCTCTGCCCTAGCTGATAGGCAACCCAGCCCAAGGTCAGAGGGCTCGTAGACTGGCCAGAGACAGAGAGTGGCCTTGGAATTTGATAAGAAGCTGGACAGATCTCGGTGTCTCTTGGGCGAAGAGTAAAAAAGCCACCGTGTGGATGGGCAGCATCCGAAAGCGGGGATGAGAGGGGAGGCGGCAGCCTGGTCGGGTCAGATGTCAGGAGGCCACCTGTGAGTCTCCATGTGCCCAGGGTCCCGGGGCCCCTTTGAATCGACAGTTGACTCTGAAGGGAGACTCTCTGGGACCTGGTTGTCCTCATTCCCTTTGGCTCCCGGCTGCTCCCTGTGCCATGACTTACAGCAGGAGGCGGGGCAGAGCTGCTTCTGGGTGATGCGTACTCTCAGAGGGCGGTGAGGGGCACGGACACGCCTCTCTATCCTTCCTGCCAACCCTGCCGATCGCCCTCTTATCACAAGACGAGACTTGTGGCGACCTCCCTCGCATGAGTTGGGGCCTCCCAAGGACTTTGAGAGGCTGAGTTTTTGTAACAAGGACACTGGTTCTTCCTTTTCAGGCATCACAGGGTGGATCGAATTGCCAACCTTTCCATCCGCAGTGACCTTTTCCAGTCTCCTGCTTCACTCTGGGGCCCTGACCCCCAGCTGCTTGGTTCTAGCCAGTCTCCCATTAAAGCGTGTGGGGTGGGGGCCGGGTGGTGGTGTTCAGATGGAAACTTTGAGGGCACTTGCTAAGATGGATTGCACAACTCTCTGTGTAACAAGGTGTGCGATGTGTCAAAGACTCCCTCTGTGAGCCGGAGTCCCATCAGTCACACGTCAGATAACACTCTGCCTCACTTGAGCTCCCTGAATGAACTGCTTTCTGTCCCTTGCTGGCTGGCCAGCCCAGTCCTGCACACGTTCTACACCTGCCCCGCCCCTGTTGACACGGAGGCCCCAGGGAGCCTGCTGCGGCCCTAGGATGCCTAGCTCTGAGGTCACCCCACACCTGCCTCCAGACCCTGCACTGGGACCTCTCTGTGCTCTGGGTTCCTGGACACTCCAGGCAGGCAGTGGCCAGTGCTCGAGGAGTTATGGGAGTTAAGTTTCTTGTCTGGCCTGTCTGTGCTCTGTGCCTGCCCGGCTTCCCCGGCCCTGGGAGTGAGGCCTTTCCCCATTGTCGTCTTCACTCTCACCATGAGCTATGAGGTCCTCATTCTCCTGGGACCCCCCCGACCTGTGTTGTCAGCCCCAGTTGTCCAGAGATCCCCTGTCCTGTCCCCGGGACCTGAGAGCTGAGGCTAGGGGCACTCCATGGAGGAGAGGGGGTCTCCACTTGTCACGTAGCAGAGCGGGTTGGCAGCAGAGAGGGGAGTGCAGCGTGAACCCTTCATGACTGCATGCCCCCCTCTAGGAATGGATTTGTACACAGTGGCCAGGCAAGACTGGACTCACGGAGCAGTGGGCCTGGCCCTTTTTTTGATTAGAGAAGTGGGGGAGGGAGGAGAGAGAGGTATATGTGGGAGAATTAGGGGGAAGAGAGATTTCTTCTAGATGTGGTGACAATGTTTTGTTTTGTTCTTAAAATTAAACTGAGGGAATTCCAGTTTGGACCCCAATTTTCTTTGGAATTTAACAGCGTTGTGACAGTCTTGAAATCTCAAAGCCCAGGAGTCACTTCTGGAATCTCTTTAAGCATCATTGTTCGGTGTGACTGAGTTGACTTAGACATCCATGAAACAGAGTAGAAAACTGCCCCAGAGACTGTCAATTTTTTCCCCCTGCATCACTGCCCTGGTGGGAGTAGGAAGTCCAGCCTTGCTCCTGGAGAGCTGCTGCTGTGTTTGAACCGCCAACCCTGTGGGCCACAGTCCCGCACACAATCACTGTGCCACTGGGGCTCAGCTATAAATTTAGCTGTAGATTTTTTTTTGGGGGGGGGGTATCACTGCTCTCTGGTGGTGGGAGTAGGAGGCCCAGCCCCACTGCTGGAATTGAACCTCTGTCCCAGTGGGCTGCAGTCCCGCGCACAACCACTACGCCACCGGGGCTCAGCCCTCAGCTGTATATATATTTTTTCTTTCCGCATCACTGCTCTGGTGGACATAGGAAGCCCAGCCTTGCTGTCAGCCCTGTGGGCCACAGTCCCGCACACACCCACGGCACCACAGACTCAGCAGAGACTGTCAATTTAAAGAGCAGATCACCCAATCTTTTCCTCATGAAGTCACTGGGCAGGTTTGAACCATCAACCTTTCAGTTAGCAACCAAGCACTTGACCATAGGGCTCCCAGCTCTGAGGCCTTGCTGTTGCTCGGTGCCAGGGTGCTGGCTCGAATGCACAGCAACCTTTGGTACAATAGAAGAACACCCTGCCCGGCCCTGGGTCATCCTCTTAATTGTCACACTTGAGCCCATCAGAGCCTCCGGGTCAATCCACCTTCCTCCTTTGTGCTGTCCCTCGACTGGATCAAGAGCGATGTTCTTCTCCGGAGAACTGGTCTCTCTTGATAACACGTCCAAAGTATGTGAAATGAAGTGTCACGACCCTTGCCTCGGGGGAATTTCAGCTCAACTTCCTCCAAGACAGATCTGTGTGTGTTGCTGGTGGCCCATGGCGCTTTCAATATTCTGTGACAACTCCATAATTCTTCCATGTGTTCTCCGTGTCACCATGGGGCCTTAGATTCTGCTCAATTAACTGTGCCGGGTGCTGAGCCTCCCTCACTAAGGGAGTCATGACAGTGTCTAAGGACGTCTCTTCGTCTTCACTCTTTGCCACGAGCCCAAGGGGAGCAGGCTTCAGAGACACTTCCTGTCCCCCAGTGCTGAGTGTGAGGGACATGCAAGACTCTCAATTCTGAGACTCAATTCTGAGTCTCAATTCTAAGTCATTTAGAATGACTTAGACCCAAACAGAACAAAGCAAAACAATCACTTGCTCATGCTAAGTCCACAGCACAATTGGCTGGAGCCAGCTTGGTTCTGGGCTTGAAAGCTGCTACCAGGACTCCCCCACTGGCCCTGCTTCCCTTGGGTAGGTGCCTTCGCTGCTCCACAGGGGACCTCGAGTAGCTCCAGGCTCCCGTCATCACACCCCCTGGTCCAGCAGAAGGGTGTTTGCTTACGAAAGCTCCAGAATGATTGGCCGGACGAGAGTTATGTCCTTTTCCTAAAAAGTGGCCCCGAGAGTAGAATGAATGAATCATGTGTCCTACCTACCTGTTCTCTCAGAAGTTCTGGGTGCGACTCAGGGTTATACCTAAGCCCCCAACTGGACAAAGGCTTCTGGCTTAAAAACAAGGTCTGGTCCTTCCTAATTCCCCTGTTAGCGTAGCCAATTGAGTATAGGCTGAAGTCAAACTGACAAACTCTGTCATCCCTGGCCCCCTATTAATTTTTACCCATTGATAATCATACTGATTTCTCTCATGAGTGTAAGTCTAGTTAGAATAGCGTGTAGTAACCTTCAATATCCTTCTGTAGTCAGATTAACACACAGCCCTTTATAAACTGTCCACGTTTGATCTTCTCCACTGTCTCTATGTGCACATGGCCTTGGGCCTCTGGCAGGGTGACTCCAGCTGTTAATCATCCATTGCTTACCCAGCCCAGCTCTAGCTCCAGGCTGCTCCAGAAGCTGCTTCTCTCCACCAGTCAGCTTCCTGCCCAAAGGAGGTTTACACTTGGAGAAAGGCTTGCAAGACAAAACACACTTTTTGGATTTTGAGCAAGTTGCTGACCGGTGGTGCAGCAATGCAGGAAAAGTTTGTGCACATCAGAGAAGCCACCTTCGAGGACTGCCGTTCAAGGGTGCTGCAGACAGCTGGATGTGCTTCTTGGGGTAACCACCTGGATCCTCTTGTTTGAATAATGATTTCCTGATCACTTGTAACTGGATAACTGCCTTAATAAACCCCACACACATGAGCATTGTCTGTCAGTTCTGTGTGGCCATTGTATGGATTTACTGAACCCAGCTGAGAAGCAGAGACTGCCTTGGGAGGGATGGTTGGAGGGTGACCAGCTGACTCTGATCATGGTGATTTTATTCCCCTCTTGTGAACTTACGTGGGGCTCCGTTGGTGTAGTGGTCACATGCTGGGCTGCACTCCTCAAAACCTGCAGTTCAAATCCACCAGGTACTCTCTGGGAGCAGGAGAGGCCTCTCCGCCCCTGTAAAGAGTCACCGTCTCCTTTTAAGCGAGAATTCCATTAAGCCCACATGCCAGAAGCACACTAGCGCATGTGATCCCAAGATGACAATAATAACATTCAAGGGGAAAAGTAGCCGAGCAAAAATTGCGAACACCCAATTTGTGGAAGGCTCTGGAAGACAGTGAGAGCCAAAAATCCATCTGCAGAGTACCTAATCAGATTAAGCTGCTGGTGGATCCCCTCTGGCCACAAGCAAAGGCCCGGACCAGCCTTACTACCAAATATAGGTCATGATAATCCTGGTTCTGCTGCAGCAAACTTGATCCTCGGTCAGTGGACTTCCCTCTGGACCCAACCTGAAATTGTTCTAGGTGCAAGGATCTCTTGTTTGCTCTGTGACAAAGATTTCTTCCCTGGATTTTAAAATATTGATGGTTGTGTGAGTCCGGGTAGACTAGAGAAACAAATTCATAAACACGCATGTGGATATAAGGGAAAGGTTTCTATACAAGAGGAATGGAACATTGAGAAAACATCCCAGCCCAGTCCAGTCCAAGGTCATATTAGCTCATATGTCCAATCCCAGTCTATAAAGTCTCCCTCCGACTCATGAAGCACATGCAATGTCACCAGGACAATGACAGGCCAGTGGGTGCAGAGTCGTGTGCACCCAGCGGTGGTAGAAACATCTCAGCACTGGCAGGGATCTCCCCATGGTTCCTTGTTTCCAGGGCTGAGGGTCCATCAGGAGTATCCATTGGAGGTAGAAGTTTCTCAGTGCTGGCAGGGGTCTCTCTGGCTTTTCTGGCTTTAGAGGTCTGATTCCATCAGGATAGGTCTGTGGGGCTTCTTCTCTGGCCCCTCCTGTTCCTGGGACTCAGGGATATGCTGCCATCTTGTCTTGTCGGTAGAGCGTTGCCAAGAGACTGAGTTGATAGTCTTAAACCCCCAATTGGGAAATACCACGAGATTTCCCAGAATTCTCAGAGAAAGCCATGCCCGTGCAGAGGTCCCATTGGCTATCTCCAGATTGACAGGCTAGACTCCACCCCTACACTCCTAGTCAAATTGGCCCCAGAGGACATGACTGCCACAATTGGGGTCCTTTTTTTCCTACTCATTACTTGTATTTTTATCTTGATATTACTATTGTTTCATTCTTACCACTTTGTTTTGGTTTTGTTCTTTTGTTTTTTTTCTGTTTTGTTCTTTATTGTTTTTTTTTAGGGGAGGGGGGGTTGTTCACCGGTGTGTGAAGCACAGGAGTGGATGCACAGAGATAATAACCGAAACAAAGATTGCGGAGGGGAAGTTGGGAGAGGTGCAGTGGAGATGGGGAGGGGGAAGTCAGTTCAGGAGTCAACCGTGAAGGTGGGAGGGGGAGTGAGCACTAGAAGAGAAGGTGATTACACAACTCGTTTTAAAGGCTATTTAATCATGGAGGGCGGGGGGAGAAAATGTTCTGAAATTGTGCTAATGATTGTACCTTTCTTCTTGATAGGACTGAATTATTGAATTGTGCGATATGTGGATTAAGTGCCCATAAAACTGTGTGTATGTGCATTTATAGGGGTAAAGATTCTTGCATTCCTTTTCACTAATTAAAAAAGTCAATAAGAATAGAACGGTGTTACAATTCAGCTAGACCAGATAGAAACTGGAAACATAGGGAATCCAGGACAGATAACTCCTTCAGGACCAGTGGTGAGAGTGGAGATACAGGGAGGGTGGAGGGAAGGTGGGATAGAAAGGATTACAGGGATCGACATATAACCTCCTCTCTGGGATATGGACAACAGGGAAGTGGCTGAAGGGAGACATCGGGCAGAGTATGATATGGCAAAGTAATAATAATTTATAAATTATCAAGGGTTCATGAGCGAGGGGAGTGAGGCAGAAGGGGAAATATGGGGAGCTAATGCCAAGGGCTTAAGTAGAAAGAAATGTTTTGAGAATGATGATGGCAACAAATGTACACATGTGCTTGGAATACACTAGATGGATGTATGGATTGTGATAAGAATTGTATGAGTCCCCACTAAAATGATTGTTTTTTTTTTAATAAAATGATTTTTTAAAAAGAATCCAAATTCACATGGGATAATTAGAAAATTATCCAATTTATAAACTGTACCTTCCAATAGACGTTTGTGCTTAAAAAAAAAATAGAACAGCAGTAAAGGCTCAGATGCAAAATATAAGTGCCTTTTCCATTTTTTGCTGATCACTTGTTGATGATGATGACGATAATGTAGTCTCTCTAAAATATTTTATAACATTTAGTAAAGGTTCAATAAATATTTATTTAAATGAAAAAAAAAGCAAAAAAGTTCTTGTAACCCTACCGGGCACTTCTACCCTGTCCTAGACGGTGGCCATGACTCGGCCCAGACTCGACGGCAGTGGGTTTGTGAGCCAGAGGAGGTCACGTCTTTTCTCTCGTTCTCAGGTACGTCCTGGACGCTGTGGCTGCAACATGGAGCCCACACAATGGAGAGGCCGCCGGGACGAGCTGTGGGTCTCTCTGTCGTAGGCACAGTCGCTATGGGTCTGCGCCGCCTGGCCAGCACCTGACAACCACACTGTCATTCTCTTGGGCTGTCTGACCCCTCGGCCTCCGGGAGGCAACACAGGCTTCCAGATGGCCAAGTTGGCCACGCCTCCCTCGTGGGTCCCCGGGCCCTTGACATCTGTCTTTGGGATTGGGAAGATGTGCAGCAAAACACCACAGTTCCTACACATCCGGTCCGCTGACATTGTCGGCATTCTCCTCTGTGTCCTGCAGCTGTTCCCCTCCCCCCGTTCTCTGAATTCTTCCTCCTTCCTGGTCGCAAATGCCTGGCTGCACCCTGTAGTTGAAAAATATATCTTTTTGCCCGAGTGGAAAAGTGGATATTTGGAGAATGTTAATGAAAGCAGGCGTGTGAAGGTGCTTGGCACAGTATATCTAACTATGCATTGTGAAAAGCCATGTACCAGCCCCCAGTAAAGTGATTAAATAAAAAAATAAAAAAATTTAAAACTGGGCTGAGCCCCGGTGGCATAGTGGTTGTGTGCGGGATTGCAGCCCACTGGGTTGGAGGTTCCAATCTAGCAGCAGGTCTCCAGAAGCAAGGCTGGGCTCCTACTCCCACCACCGAAGGGCAGTGATGCCCCCCCAAATTTAATACTATATATATATATATATATTTGCCTATAATTTTATTTTATTTTATTTTATTATTATTATTTTTTTAGGCATCACTGCCCTGGTGGTGGGAGTAGGAGGCCCAGCCTTTGCTCCTGGGAGCCGGAATTGAACCTCCATCCCAGTGGGCCGCAGTCCCGCGCACAGCCACTACGCCACCGGGGCTCAGCCCGAAGACTTAATTTTATGCTATAGAATAAAATGCTGAATAAAAGTTCAAATATTAAGGCTGTGGATGAGGTTCTACTCTACCGCTACTCTCTGGTCTAGTCCCTTCCACAAAGGTGTGTCTCCTCTCAGACCCGAGAGGTTTCCATGCGGTCTCTATCTTGTAGAGTCTTTCCCCTTATAAGTCAAACCTTATAACGTATCGTTCTGCAGCTCTTAGTTGATATTCGAAGGGCTTGGTCTTCATGGGCCAGTCTCTATCGTCATGTCCTTTACCTTCTTCCTTCACCACCTTTCAGTCTCTGAGGTGCCCTGGCTCGTGCATGTGACCGCCCCGCCCTCTCCTCAGCACGCGCCTATTTCGTCTAAACACGTTGACTGTGACTCTGCTTCCCAGGGCTCGCTTCTCCTGGCTCTCACCTCCCCTCTGTCTCTTGGACTTCCTCTTCCTGAGGCTGTCCAGCTCCCCTTCATCTGCCTGGCCCGGCAGATGTGCGGACGGTCAATTTTCTGAGCGAGAACTCACTTTTGTTTTCACACGTGTGGAATGATTGGGTCTCGATGACCATTCGAAATCCAAAGAGATTTTTTTTTTTAAACATCTGACTGAACTCCAGAGGGGGGTGGGGGGGGAATGAACTCTGTCCCTTTTGTTCTTGTGCCTTGTTTCGCTTTAGTGAACACAAGTTGGTCTTGGGGCACACCTGGTGACTGGAGATCAGCATCCAAGGTGCCTTTCTGGTGCCCCAGGGTACACACGACCACCGCTTCTCAGTGTCTCCTGGTCTCCTGGTGATTCCCACGTGCCAACCATCTTGCCCCAAAGCTTTCTTTGAGTTGGTTTTCTGGGTGCATTATATGATGGCCCAATGATCCATCCCTTCCAGGTAGTGTTTGGTTATATCTGAGAAGCTTTAATAACTTTACTCCCTGAATGTTTTCCACCACAAGTGTGGGACGGATGTGCAGCCTGAGTTGATATACATATGGAAGGATCTTCTACCAAAACTGGCCATCTTTGTGGCTTTGGACCCACTCTCCCCCGCCGCACCCATTCAGCCTACGTGTGTACAACCATGCATCCACGTGCAGGTCACGGGGTCTGCCGGGCACCATCAGCTTTCCTCACCACATTTGCTTATGCACACATTTGTCTTCGGCAATCATATCAAAAAGGTGGGCACACATGATATTATGTTTTGTTCTTTGATGCCCAATAACAGATCCCTTCAATACCTCGTGGTCACACAGGCTGGTGTGCTTCTTCCATGTGGGCTTTGTTGCTTCTGAGTTAGAGGGCCTCTTGTTTACTGTGGCGGTCATGTATTCGTTATGCCAATTTCATGATTGAGATGTAGGGGTGGAGCCTGGCCTGTTAATCTGGAGATAGCCATTGAGTAGTCAATGAGGCCTCTGTGTGGGCATGGCTTTCTCCTGAAACTTCTGGGAAATCTTGTGATATTTCCCTGGTGAAGAAGAGAGTCCATCTCCCCAGTTATTGGGAGTTAGTCTCCAAGACAACAAACTATGGACAAGACAAGATGGCAGCATCTGAGGAGCTTGGAGGAGCTGAAGGAGAAGACACACTGCATTACCCTGATGGAACCAGATCTCTGAAGCTGGAGAAGCCGCATGGAGACCTCTGCCAGTGCTAAGTTGCTTCTACCACCACTGGATGCTGTTGATGGACCCTGAGCCCTGGAAGCGAGGAGCCATGGGGAGACCCCTGCTGGTGCCAGGACTCTGCACCCACTGGCCTGTGACTTCATGAGTCGGAAGGAGACTTTATAGACTGATATTGGGCATATGAGCTAATATCAGACTTATGACTTTGAACTGGATTGAGCTGGGATTCTTTCTCAATGTTCCATTCCTCTAGTATATAAACCTTTTCCTTATATCCATATGCGTGTCCATAAATTTGTTTCTCTAGTCTACCCGGACTAACACATTTACCTTCATGCCTTTAAGACCCCAGACACTACATCTTTTGATAGCCAGGCACCATCACATTTCTTCACCACTTTTGCTTGTGCACACATTTGTCTTCAGCGATCATGTCAGGAAGGTGAGTAGCATGGAATGCCAATTTACTAGAACAAAGTGTTCTTGCATTGAGAAAGTACTTGAGTGGAGGCCCAATGCCCATCTGATGCCTTAATACTAACCCTATAAGTATATGCATATAGATCTAGTTCCTCATCATCATATACAAATATATTTCCCTAGGTACATGCCTGTATTTAGACCTCTATAAATGCCCTTTGCCTCCTAGTTCTTTCCTCTATTCCCTTTTACTTTCCTCTTGTCCCACTATCATGCTCACCCTTCTTTGGGGTTTCAGTAATTTCTCTGTTACATTACCCGTGATCAATCCTTACCAGGCCTCTCACACCCTCCATGTCACTGATTTTGGATGTTTGTGGTTCCCTTGTCATTTCTTAGTTCTTGGTGGTGAACGAATTCACATGGCTGAAGCACTTTTGTCATACAAGTAATTTTTGTGAGGGGAAGGAAAGTTTCGGGTAGGACAACTTCACACAGTACACACCATCCCTGGATAGCGTGCAAAGCGAGGAGTCCCAGAACCGATGAGCTTGGTGAGGTCACTGTGCACAAGGGAGAAATGCTGCTCTCCGACTGACCTGAAAGGGCCAGCAGCCTGCCCTCCGACTGTGTTTTGTATGCCCTCCTGTCCCCACGTGGAGGGAGGGCGGGGTGAAGAGCTTCAGCCATTCTCAGTGGCTGAGTTCAGGTACACCTGTGACTGCATTGCTGGTGCCTAGTGTGTGCGGCCAGGTTGACCTTCACTGGCACCTGGGTGACCTTGGTCTGAGCATGCCCAGCTGTGGATGGCCTCCAGAGGCATCTAACATGAGCCTGCTTTCTTTCCAACCACTTTACGGTGGCTTGGTGGGCTGATTTTTGTTTGGTGTAGGCATTTGCTGGAGACAACCCCCTCTATCCCTCATCCTCCCTCTTACCTTTCAGAAACAACCGCATTGGCGGCCTCTTGCCTTTAACTTGGCCCTTTTCTCTCCTGCTATCTTCCCTCCCTGCCTCCCTCATTTCTTTTCCTTTCCCTCCCACCCCTGAGAGCCAATCCGAGAAGCATATGTTTGGCTTTGAAACAGCATGCTCGCCGTCCTCTATTTGTCCTCTTGAGACTGACTAACGTCACTGAGTCTCAGGGTTCAGTGGGGTGAACCCCAGGGTTTATAGCGGCATCATTAGTCTCTGAGGCGGGGTTGTACTGCAGCCCACGGATCTACTGTAATGCTTGTCCCGTTCTCCTGTCGACGGACGTCTGGGTGGCTACCACCCTCTTCCTATTGCGTCTGGTGCTGCGACGAGTGTGGGATGCACTGATCTGCCGTATTTTCAGATCAAAGGACGTACTCCCCCTGCCCAAAGTGGGGGGTGGAATGAGGGTGCATCTTCTGGTCCGAAGGTGTGGTACCCAGAACATTTTAGTGGACTGGGACTATTTGGTTCAGAATCCTTTTTTTTCTTGTTTTCCTGCTCTAAAAACTGGGTGTGTCTTCTGGTCCAAAAAATATGGTATTTGTGTCTCTAGGGTACGTGCCGGGTGGTGAGATTGCTGAGTCCGGGATGCTCCGGTGACTAGAGCCAAATGGAGTAACCATGGACAACCAAATAGCCCCCAAGGGGAAAAAGTCAAAAGCAAGATGGCTGAGAAGAAGGGAACAGAAAGGGGCCTGAATCCAAGACTATCGGGCGGACTGGACATTTGGGGCTGCCCCCCTGATTGGACTGAGCACCCACGATCATACCTGTGGACATCCAGCCTTGAGCCCAGAAGGCGTTGAGCTTCTTGACCACTGCACTAGGAGCTGCCCCCCACCCCCTTGGGTGAGTCTGTTAGTCTTGACTTACTGTTGCTTTGTGAGAACGCCCGTTGGAGTAAATGGGTGAGAACATGATGAGAACATCCTGGCTCATGGTGTGTGTCACGCTCATGAAAGAACCTGGCCTAGTCACCATGCGAGGCTTAGAGACTGACAGGTCACCACCCTAGTGGTTCTAAGCCTTAGTGACCGGATTTCAAGCGGAACACCATTGATGGGGGGGCGGGGAGGGTGTTCTTGATTAAAAATCTGGTCTACATGGAGCAGCAAAAATGTTCATAGAACGCAAAAATAGTATTGTAATATATTTATTTCAATTTTAAAATGCCGCGGGACAGACACATTGTTAAAAAGCGGGACGTCGCCAGGATGCTCGTGCTGCTGCACTTCATCTGTTTTTCAGTAGAGGTTTCTCCCGACCGTGACATCTGAAATGACATTCATCGCCCTGGGTCTGTGTGTCAGGTTGAAACTTGCTCCCGACTGACTGGTCGTTGCTGGGCCTTTCAACCGGACGAATGAGTTTTTGTACATGCTGGGAACTCTCCTGTTTATTTGAACTCAACTTCCCCTCCCCATCCCTCTTCTCCTTGGGGCTTTTCTGAGGCCACAGGGAAGTTTTAGATGGAGCCTCTGCCTTTCCTCTGTTTGCTGTCTGCCATGTGGGGGTGAGGGGGTGGGAAATGCTTCAACTCCATCCCCCCCTCCCCCATCACACTTCATTCTGTCATTCTGATGAGCGAGGGTTTTCTCTTGCTTCCTTATCACATGTGAATTTTCAGCTGATTTTTTTTTTTAATGAACATGAATTTCTTTAACATGGGAGAATACTCATTCTAGTTTTCTCTTCTTCTTTGAGGGGCTTCCCTGGGTGAAAGTGCTCTCCTCGTCAGTATTAGCTGAGAGTCTCTGTGATGGGCTAAAAGACAAGGCCCCTACAATAGTGGTTCTCAACCTGTGGGTCTTGACCCCTTGGGGGGGGGGGCATCGAACGACTCTTTGACAGGGACCTGGTGCATAGCAGTAGCAAAATGACAGAGATGAGGGAACCATGACACTAATTTTTGGTTGAGGGTCACCTCATCATGAGGAACTCTGAAAGGGTGGCAGCATGAGGAAGGCGGAGAACCGCTGCCCTAGAATGACTTGATTATCTGACCTTTGTATGGTGGTGGTGGTGGTGGTGTGTGTGTGTGTGTGTGTGTGTGTGTGTTACGATCATTTGGAAAAGAGATTTTCTTTCTTGTGTTAACAAGAGCGTACCGAGGTATTGCTGGTTTTAGGTGCTTCTAAGTGCCAGCTTCAGGATCCTTGGTGCTCAAGTTCATTGATTTTTTTGTTTTTTGTTTTGTTTTTCTGGGGGGACATCACTGGCTTGAGTTCATTGGTGTGGCCATTGTGCCAGTCAATCCATCTCACGGGGTGGGAGTGGGGGTTGGGGCTTGGTTTCGTTGCCTTTCCTGGCCCTGGTTTAGATGCTATTTCTCATTCCAGCAGGGTTGTGGTGGACAGTTCCAGCAGGCTTCTGGACTAGAAAGACTCAGTAGAACAACCTGGACATTGAGGGGTGTCCTCTATGCTGTCCTTCACCGTGAGCATGGACCATATCACAGTCCCAACACGCTAAGGAGTGGTGAAGCCTCCTGCCTGGACCACGGGCAGCCTCGGCATCCCTGGCCCTGGGTTCATGTCAGGAGTCTGCATGCATCTGGCAAGCTCCTCAGTTGAACTCCCTGGGGAGGGAAGGGTGCCCCACGTCCAGAGGGTTCTACATCTAAAAGGAGCAGCTACCCACAGTGACGCTCACAGGGGAGAAAACAAGACATCACGTGGTGACTCTCCTCTGCAAGAAATGGCGGGTCATGCCTGGGGCTACTGTCCGGGAAGAAATCCACGTGGCTGAGACTCTGATTTGAACTTTGGGCCGCCGGAGTTATGAGAAAGTTTCTGTTCTTTAAAGCCACTGCTTGTGGTGCCGGTGCCACTACAACACTGGACCATTCCCCCTTGAGCTGCTTGTCCAGTGTTTCTGCACCGGGCAGTGGAACAGTCAGTGAACAGGAGTCAGTGGACAGGAGTGGACTATGCCCCTCTGCGGCTCCCCTCCCCAAAGAGGGCTTCTCTTTCTTCCTCGGGGTCGCCAGCCATCAGGAATACTCATCACCTTAAGACCTCCCATCTGTCCCTCCCATCTGGAGGCCAGAAGGGAAGTGTGTGTGTGTGTGGGTGGGGGGGCGGTGCAGGGGGCTTGCTGGTACCTGCTGCAGAACCCTGAAGACCCATTGCCCTGCCGGGTCCCCTGGGCCCCCCTCCTGCTCCCTGTGGCGTTGGGGGATTCTTGGTGGGGCTGTTTCCAATTCGTCTCAGCCAACCACTCCTTGGCACCGTTTGGACTGCGCCTTCATTCCCGGTCTGTTCTCATCTTCCAACCACCTTTCGGGGATCCCTCGTGGTTTCTGACCCACCCAGGCTCCCTTTGTTTGTCCAGAGTGGTTAGAGAGTGGCTTATCCTTAGATCATTTCTGTTATCCTAAACGCTTGCCGGGTGGGAAGGAGAGATTGCAGCGGGTCATCGACTTGTGGTCTTGGATTGCAACCCGGTCCCTGGCAGCATCTCAACCCTAACACGCGTCCTGTGCTTGGGAGCCAGGCATGGTCACATCTGTGGTGCAGTACATGATCAAACATCGGGGAGAAAGGCTCCCTGGTGGCCGAGTGTTTACGCATGGGGAGGAGTTTCACCAGGTCGGCAATTCACCACCAGCTGCTCCTCTTCTGTAAAGAGTTACTGCCTCAGCCCACGGCACTTCTTCCCTGATAGGAGTCGCCCACCATCAACTCCACGGCAGGGAGTGGGCTTCGAGCCATGGTCTTTGTTCCCGCAACCGGTGCCTTGGTCAGGGGAGGAGGGAAAGACCGAGAGGGTCCAGTGTTCGTGATTCCTAACAGGATTCATCATGACGGCCATCCTGCTGGGTAGAAAATGAGCTATCTTGGAAACAGGGACGGGGAGCTCACTGCCAGCCAGACCCCCAGATCCATGCATATCGCACTTCCTTTATTCAGGACATGGCTGGACGAGTGACACCGGAGCGTGGGATGGAGCAGTGGGCTTCAAGGGGCCAGCGCAAGCACCACGGAGTGCCCTCGGGTAGGGGGCTGGCTCGTGGAGTAGCTTGAGAGGCACTTCATTGGAGGAGCTGGGTGTGCTGACCTGTGTGTGGGGGGGCAGGGACTGACGTTTTTTGGGGGGGAGCGGCATGCACCCTGGGCATTGACTGGCAGCCCTGAAAGAACGCTGTGACATTGCTACAGCAGGGCAGGGGCCAGGTCACATGACTGAGTACTAGAGATCTGCCCGGGAGCAAGGCAGAGGAGAGGCTGTCCTGGATAGCTCTGACCTGAATTGTAACCTGTCAACTTCCTTCATGAGACTTGTCCGAGTGGCTGCCGCAGTGAATTGTGGGGCCCCAGATAAGAAGCAGAGAGGGGG
>PVJH01034850.1:0-20243 GCA_004026705.1 Nesogale talazaci
GCTGCCTTAGAGGAAATAGTCTCTAAGGCGGGGTAGCCCAACTCAGGGACTTTCATCACTCTGAGCAGAATCCGAAACTACTCCCCACTCTCACGGTAGGTAGCCAAGGACGTTGGGAGCAGACTATCGCCCAGACCTCCTGTGTCTGCGACCTCTCTTTCCCCACCAGCAGCCTGCCCTGGCTCATCCGTGCCAGTCAGATGTCGGCCTCCCTGGCTTCCAGAACCAGCCCTGCACACCTCTGCCTCTCAGACCCTCCACTACCCATTGATTGGCTCCATTCAGTAGGAATCAGCAGACTTCTCTGACACCAGCATCTTTGTCTCTCCCGGCATCTTTATAAAGGTCCTTGTACCTGTCATGCCGAACCACCTGGGGGATGGAGTTTGGGGTTACTCCACACCCCAAGGTGTGGCTGCACCCACAGTGCATGTGCATGTGCAGGTGGCAGTGGGATATGTGGGCTTCTGCTCGGCAGGATACTGGGACAGGTGACTCTGGGGCAACCAGGTTAGGGTAAAAACCAAGGTTAAAGCAAAGAGCAAAGATGACGTCTAAAGAAGGGGCGCGAACCGCAGCGCCTCAGAGGGGAGAAAGCAATGGTATGCATGAAGAAGCAGGTTAATTAAATATAGATAATGCAATCTGCCCGCCTGGGCACCCCAAGGAGGAAAGGGGGGGGGGAGCAATAGACATACTCACTGTCTTTGACCGGTCCTCATGGCTTGCGAGTCGTTTCCGACTGGATGGTCAGAGAGGCTGCGGGTTAAGGAGCTCTGGGGAAAGAGTAGGTAGGGCTCTCTTTAGCTGTCAGCTCTTCTGCAGGTCAAGGGCATGTGTGCATGTGTGTACAGGCACGCACAGACCTCTACACACATCCGCGCGCGCGCGCACCTCCCACCACTTGAGCCAGGCTTCAAGTCGCTCCGATGAAGGCGCCCTGCTCTGTCTGTCACAGCCAGTCAATCCCGAAGCAGGCTACCCCAGCAGGCGGCAGCTCAGCTCCCGGACACGGTCTGCATGCTCATCCTCACTGCCAGGAGGTGCCCGGAGCGGAGCGTCGTGCCTGCTGCTCCTCCCTCGCCTCCTCCACAGCCTCACTAACCTGCTTCCTGGCTTCTTGGGCTCCAGCTCAGGAAGAAGTCACCACAGCCCACAGTGGTCCCCCTGGGCACCCAGAGGCGGTACACGGGCGGTCGAGCTGTAGGTGTTAACTCTTTGCAGCCGCCTCTGAGCTGAACGCGCGCCCGATGTCCAGGAGGCTCTTCACTAATGAGCTCTGCCGCTGGCTGGAGGCTGGCTGCTGCTCGGGGAGCAGGGAGCATAAAGATCCTGCCCCAGACAGCTGCTGACAGCAGGAGCCAAGCCGAATCAAATCTCCTAATGAGCCAGGAGAAGGGGGCTGTCTTGCTGGGTGTGATGTGATGTGATAAATGCAGAGAGCAAGAAAGCGACGGGGCAGGTCACACATCTAAATTCCACCCCCTTGCTCCCAATTTCTATGGTGCTGCCCTACCACGCCAAACCACCAAGCCCTGGAATTACCCCCTCAGGCGCGTCTCAGCTGCCCCCCTTACTCTATGGAGGCATGCCTTTGCCAGCCCATCTCCACTCCCTCCCCATTTCCCAATGAAAAATTTCCACCTCCTCTGCTGCCCCGAACGTGCATGTTTCCGTCTCTCTGCTCTTGCCTCTCACCTGGTTCTTCCTACAGTGGAAATTCACCTCTCTCCCTCATCCATCACCTAGCAACTTCCCCCGACTTGCGTTTGTTACAGAGTGAGACTTTTCCCTTTGTTCTGCCCACTCTGCATATTATGCTCCCTTCTGTCTTTAAAAAAACAAATCTCATTTATTTCACTCCACCTTGCTAACGTGGACCTTCACACTGCCAGCCTCCTATGCTGAAAAAGGAATAGTGGTTGCCACCTGCCTGTCCTAGGACAGGACTTCTCCAAAGGCGGTGTTTGGATCTGCAGCATCCCCTGAGGAGGCATTTGAAACGCAGATTTTCAGGAAGGGCCTCAGGCCTGCTGCATCAGAAACCAGGGAGGGCACCCAGTCCTGTAGGGGGGATTCTGGTGCATGCTGGGGTTTGAGAAGCACTGTTCTGGAGGAGGTAGCATGCCTTCTCCTCAATACCCTCTAGGTCTCAAAGGCTGAGTCTCTGGCCCCTTGTCTAGAATGAGCTCCAAATTTGCCACAAGTCATTTCTGAAACCCAGCCTTTGCCAGAGGCAGAAGATGTCATTACAGAAAGCAAGCGATGGCTTTGTGATAAAGATCATAGAGTGTGGTGGCTTAATCCTTTGGGGCGTAGAAAGCATTTTCACATAGTCACTCAGGCGTCTCAAGCCATCGTCAAAGAGGGTCTAATTATTCTCATGTGGCAGATTGTAGGAAGGAGACTAGAACATGTGAACCGACACAAGCTTGTGTATCATGCCTCTTACAGCAGAGCTGTTCCAACTGCACCATGCTGGGCTCTCCTTGCAGGCCTATTAGTGCGTAACCTGCATCCTCGCAGTGGCATAAGTCTGCCGCAACTGCTCATTGCCTGATGATAGGATGAGATAAAAATGTGGATGCTGCCTCCACAGTGACTCACTGTGCCTCTGATAATGTCCACAGCAGCCTTCACGTAGACAAATGGGACTTGGTGTCATTAAAAGAGAGGCAAAAGAAAAGTTCTCCATCCCTTGTGAGCCTTTTTATCTAACCCTGATGCTAATAGAAGTGTCCAATTGAAGCAGACAGGCAGCCTTTCACTTCCAGATAGTTTCCTGATGCTCATTATCCAAGATGAGCCCCCACCCCACCCCCGGGGTTAGGCCTTATGAGCTGCTAACTCTAAGGTGAGCAGTTCAAAACCACCAGCCATTTTGAGGAAGAAACATGAGGCTTCCCACTCCATAGAGAGTTAAATTTCCGAAAGGCCACAGGGGCAGTTCTACTCTATCCTATGGGGTCACTGTGAGTCAAAATCAACTTGATGGCAGTAAGAGCTATATCCAAAGAAAGGGTACATGGATGAACTGGTGCATAAAAACTCATGGATAAGAACTCTCCTAATCCAAGAACTATTCATGCCATAAGACAAATTCACCCAGGGTCCATACAGACAGCTAATGTTTAATGAGCACTTACTACGTACCGGGCACTGTGCTAAACTTGACACTTGAATTATCACACTTAGTTGGCATTGTAAGCATGAGAATGGTGTAGGGCCAAGCAGTATTTTCTTCAGTTGGGCCTGGGATGGTTGTGTGTCATATTTGACCTAGCAGCACCTACCAACAACATATTGACAAAGGTCACCCCTTTTTCATGCATGGCTTACAGATGGAAAACCTGAGATAAGTCATTGGTCAGTGGCAGAGCTAATATCCAATATCAAATCTTGTGCTTTCATCCACGGCTGTGCCCCTTGTTTCAACACAAAGGCACTTGCCCTCATGGGACACTTATATCAGTGTTAAAATAGTGGAATGAAGACTGTCTCCCTGTCTCATGCTTCTCGCTTTACCATTCCAGAATTTACAGATGCTGAGAAGACAGGTTACAGGTCCAAGACTCCAATGGAAGCTGGCCACTATTCACCAGGTCTCAGAATCTGAAACTGTCCTTTAGAAAACTAATGGAGTCACAGAAAGACAGTGAACCGATACAAAATGTTTAAGGATGGAAATGTTGTTAGGTGCTGTTGAATCAGTTGAAAATCCTAGAAGTCTACGTACAACAGAACAGAAATACCAGTTGGTCCTGCACCACAAGTGTGGCTATGTGTGAGCCCATTGTTGCAGCCATTGAACAATTTATCGCACTGAAAGTCTTCCTCTTTTCCTGAATCTCAACTTTGCCAAGCTTGATATCCTTCTCCAAGGACAGGTCCCCCTTGATAACATGCCTAAAACATGTAAGTCAAAGTCTTGTTCTCCTCACATCCAAGGAACATTGTAGTTGTACTTCTTCCAAGATGGATTTGCTTCTTCATCTGGCAATCCACAGTCTATATTTTCCCCCAACACTGTAAATGAAAAGCAGCGATTCTTATTGTCATTAGGTGTAGTTGAGTCAGTCTCAACTCATGGCTAACCTTTGTAAAATAGAATAGCACCTGGTCCTGGGACAACAGTCACAATTATTCTTATGTTGAGCCCACTGTTGCAGCCACTATATTAATTTATCTTATCAAGATCCTCCACTTTATCAAACATCATTCCCCTTTCCAGGGACTGCTCTTTCTTGATAACACATCCAAAGTACAAAAGGGAAGTCTTACCATTCTTGCCTCTAAAGAAGGCATTCTGGTTGCAATTCTTTTGGCAATCTATGGTACCTTAAATATTCTTTGCCAACACCATAGTACAAATGCATCAGTCCATCCTGGTCTTTCTAAATACAAATGTCTCAATCTTTCTTGGTGTTTCTTTATTAATGTCCAACATTCACATGCATATGAGGCAAGTGAAAATGTCATAGCTTGGATCAGACACATCTTAGTCCTCAATATAATACGCTTTCAACACTTTTCAACACTGTAAAGAGGTGGTGTACAGCAGATTTACTCAACACAATATGTATTTTGATCATGTGAATTCTATGAGCATTGATTGTGGATCCAAGAAAGATGAAATCCTTGACAACTTCAATCTTTTCTTTGTTTATCATGTTGATATCCAATGGTCAAGTTGTAAAGATTTTGGTTTTCTTTATGTTGAGTCATAATCCATAATGAAGGCAGCAATCCTTGATCTTCATCAGCAAGGGCTTACTTCAAGCCCTCACTTTCAGGAAGCAAGGTCATCTGCATATTGCACATTGTTAATAAGCCTTCCTCTGATCTTGATGCCATATTCTCCTTCATACAATCCAGCTTTTCTGATAATGTGCTCAGTATACTGATTGAATAAGCATGGTGAGTGGATACAACCCTGACTCACGCCTTCGTGGTTTTAAACCATGCAGTATGCCCTTGTTTTGTTTCCACATCTGTCTCTTGATCCATGTACAGATTCTTCATATGGACAATGAAGGGCTCCAGAATTCCCATTCTTCTCAAGACTGTTTATAGTTTATAATGGCCCACATAGTCAAATGCCTGGTAAAGTAAATGAAACACAAGTGAAAATCTATCTGCTTTGCGTCAAGGTCCATCTGACATCAGCAGTGATCTCCCTAGTTCCACATCCACTTCTGAATCCAGCCTGAACCTCTCAAACTTCCCATAAATATAGTGCTGCCTTTTTTGTTGGATTATCTTCAGCAACATTTCACTTCAATGTGATATTAATGATATTTTTATAACTTGAGAATTCTTTTGGGTCACCTATCTTTAGAATGGGTACAAATATGGATCTCTTCCAGGCAGATACTGTGTAACGTCCTTCATATCTCTTGGCATGGATGAGTGAGTGCTCTCAGTGTCTCATCAGCTTACTGAAATATATCAATTGGTATTCCATCAATTCTTGGAGCAATAGTTTTGAGTAATTGTATTAGTCCGGATAGACTAGAGGAACAAATTTCAAAGCCATGCATATGGATATAAGGAATGGGTTTATATTCAAGAGGAACAAGACATTGAGAAAACATCCCAGCCCAGTCCAGCTCAAAGTCACAAGTCAGATATTAACCCATATGCCTGAAATCAGCCCATAAAGTCTCCTTCTGACTCACAAATTCACAGGTCAGTGGCTACAGAGTCCCGACACTGGCAGGGGCCTCCCCATATCTCCTCACTTCCAGGGCTCAGGGGCCATCAACAGCATCCCGTGGTGGCAGAAGCAACTTATCGCTGGAAGAGGCCTCCATGTGACTGCCCCAGCCTCAGAGGTCCGGCTCCATCAGGGCAAAGCCGTGTGGTTTCTCCACCAGCTACTCCAGCCTCCCAGACTCGGCCATTCTGTGTTGCCTGTGGTTAATCATCTCTCAAACTAACTCCCAACAACTGGGGAAGATAGCGTCTCATCTTCACGCGGGAAATATCGTGAGATTTCCCAGGAGTCTCAGGTGAATGCCATGCCCACACAGAGGCCTCATCGGCTACTCAACGGCTATCTCCAGATTAACAGGCCAGACTCCACCCCTACATTTCAATCATAAAATTAACATAAGTACATGACTGCCACAGTAATGCTTTCAGGGCAGCTTGAAGTTCTTCCTTCAATACTAAAGGTTCTTGTTCATATACTACTTGAAATGATTGAAAGTCAACCAGCTTTTTTTGATACAGTGATTCTATTTTTTTCATCTTATTTGGATGCTTCTTACATCATTCAATATTTTCCCCCACAGAATCTTTCAGTGTTTCAAATCAAGGCTTGATTTTTTTTTCTTGTGTTCTTTCAATTTTAGATATGCTGGGCATATTCTTCATTTTTTAATTTTCTAACCCTAGGTCTTTGCACATTCCATTATAATATTTGACTTTTCAAGTTATCCTTTGACATTTTCTCTTCAGTTCTTTGGCGTCATCATTTCTTCCACTTGTCTCAGCTACTCATGACTAAGAGGAAGTTTCAAAGTCTCTTCTGACATTCACTTTGATCTTTCTTTCTTTCCCGTCTTTTAAATGAATTTTTGCTTTCTTCATGAATGATGTTCTGGGTGTCATTCCACAACTCATCATGTTTTCTTTCATTCATATTTAATGCAGCAAATACATCTTTAAGATGTTCTTGAAATTCAGATGGGAGAGACTCAAGGTTATATTTTTGCTCTCATGGACTTGTTTTGATTTTCTTTAGCCTGACTTTACATATGAGCAATTGATAATCTGTCCCACAATCAGTCTCTGGACTAGTTTTAGCTACTGAGAGCTTCTCCATCATTCCTTCCTGGAAATGTTTCTGTGTATTCCATCTGAAGAAGTCCACATGCAGAGTGGCCTTCTTATTGAAAAGCGGTATTTTCTATGAAGAAGTTATTGGTCTTGCCAAATTCTATACAAAACCTACAGTTTTGTTTCTACCACCAAGACCATATTTTCCAACTACTGTTCCTCTTTGTTTCTAATATTTGCACTCCAATCACTGACAATTATCTGCGTGTTTGATAGTATGAATATAGTTTATCAATGTCAGATGGAAGGTTTTGGTAGAGTTCTTCAAGTTCTATTGCTCTAGCTTTAGTGGTGAGTGAAACAGTTGAATCAAACTTGTAGCGTTTAGATTTCCTTGTATTCAAGTAGATCTTCTTCTTACATCTTCCTTTTTCATTGTTGATTTTTTTCCCATAAATATAAGGTGACTGGAAGCATCATGCCTTGGATCAAGAAAGACTGTCTTCAAAATTACACATTTGCTCTTTAACACTATAAGGAGGTATTTTGCAACAGATTTGCCCAAGGAACAATATCCTTTGATTTCTTAATCATTGAATCCATGAGTGTTGATTGTAGAACCAAGTACAATGAAATCATGGACAACCTCAAACTTTTCTCCATTTATCACAATGTTGCTTATAGGTCCAGTTGTGGAGATATTTGTGTTCTTTTTATTGAGCTATACTTCCCTGTAGTTTTTTTTTAACTTCATCAGTAAGTGTTCTAAGTAAGTTTCAGCAAGCAAGATTGTGTCATGTGCATGTGGTGGGCTGTTAGTAAGCCTGCCACAAACCCTGATTCCATGCTCGGCTTCATATAGTCCACCGTCTTTGATGGTGTGCTCAGCAAACAGATGCAATAAGTCAGCTGAATGAGTGCAAGCCTGATACATGTTTTTTCGGATTTAAGATCATATACAGCACCCCTTTTTCTGTTCTGACTCACAGTGATCCCATGTGACAGAAGAGAACTGCCCCATAGGCTTCCCTTGACTCTATTCTTTATGGAAGCAAATCACCAGGTCTCTTCTCCCAGGGAGTGGCTTGTGGGTTTAAACTATCAGGTTTCAGTCCAACATCCAAGCACCTAGCCATTGTGCCCCCAGGATTCCATGGGCTCAATTCTGCCCTAATCCCTCAGGCTCTAACTTGCAAGTCTCCTTGACTTCAATTCCTCCATTCTCCTTGCTGAATTGACTTCCAAATCTTGTCATTATATTTCTGAAATCTCTCTTAAGTTCATATCCTCCTATCCACTGACACCACCATCTCGTTCGTGGGCCTCATTCAGCTCTTGGCACAGACCAGGCCATCCCCACAGCCTCCTAAACAGCCATCTCCCAGCCTCCACTTCCCCAGCTCACAAATGTTCTCACCAGCAGAATAAACGTCCGATGCCCCCACCAAGCAGGGACCACAAAGTGATGCAGCTATATGATAATCCTGGTGGGCTCCATGGCAGTCCCTTGTCCTGTCTGACACCCACCGGCTAATTACCAGTAATGAGTCCACAGTGACAATGCATCCCAGCATGGGCCGCAGAAGAACTGTGCTCTACAGGGTTTTCAATGGCTAATTTTTTCTGAAGGAAATGTTTCTTTTCGAAGGTACTGCTGAATGGGCTCATGTCTCCAAATCTCATAGTTAGTTCACCCTTTGCCGTATGTAGAAACTCCTCCTGACACTCTAAACCAGTGGCTCTCGATCTCCCTAATGCCGTGACCCATTCATACAGTTCCTCATGTGGTGGTGACCACCCCCAACCATAAAATTATTCCCGTTGGGCAACCCCGGTGAAAGGGTCATTCGACCCCCAAAGGGGTCTTGACCCACAGGTTGAGAATCATTGTTCTAAACCCTCCATAAATCGGTTCTATTGGCCAAACTAGTCCTCAATGCCATTGCATAAACACACATGCACACGCACATGTCTGATACCTCAGACCGTTCCTCTACCTGGAGGAGCTCCTCAGATTTTCTGTGCCCACCTTGAAGCAGTCTGTCAACGTCCAGCTCCTTCTCTGAACAGCGCACCTCCAAATCGTGCTGAGCACTGCTTCAGTCCGCAAGAAGTCCGACACCAGCACCACCGCCGAGCTGTATGCGTCTCCCACAGTGAGCATCACACGCTCTACGTTAGCCTGTGATTTATGCTTTCTGACACCAGCAGTCGACACACTCCAAAGAGACAGACTCTGCAACTTACTTCCATGCTACCAATTGCCGTTGCCTTGTACACAGCAGATGTCTAATAAACATCTGCTGGATTTGACTATGCGTGCCTGAAAAACAGCTGAGAATCTCTTATGACAGAAACACAGCAGCTATCTGCCATCGCAGGTGAAGGTGGAGAAGTCATTGTCACTGTCACACTGACAGAGCCACAGCACCTGAAAACTATCCTTCTCAACAACCTGGTCAGGGCAGGGTGAAATTAATCAAGGCAAAAGTAGCACCATATGGGCCACTGCTGATGTAAGGCGATTGAAGATGAAGGGTGTTTGAATCTGAAATATCGTATTTGTCAAAGTCACAGTCAGGGGGGAGGTTTATTGCTGTATGGCCCTTGTGTGCTTATTGAATCAACATACCACCTAGGGTAGGATCACATTAAAAGATTTTAATAAAGCGGTCATTTGGATATTAGATTTGGATTCTGTTCTGCTTGCTAATGCTCTTCCACAGATCTTTTAAAAGCAATTTCCACTTCGTAGCTTCCTAGTAACAGAAAAAACATGAATCAACATATGCTGCATTGATTTGGCGTTTCCATGGAGACTGGAAGGACACAGGGAAGGGCAGGACAGAAAGAGGCCACTTGGCCCAAAATTCTACTAAAAAAAGAAGAAGAAAGTGTATCTTCATTTCATTCCTCTGAGCATTTGCAGCCTCATTTCCTGTTCAAGAGTTCAAGCATCCAGATACTTAATTTCCAATAACCCTGCTCAGTCCCTCACAAGGAACAGCAGCAGGGGCGTTTGAGATAAAGTCATGGACCTAGGATGCTGGTAAAGTGAGCAGGAGAAGCACAGAGTTGGAATCAGAAGAAAGGGTCTCTAATCCAAGCCCTTAAGTAGCTCTGTGTTATTGACTACCCTCCCTAGCAAGGTAGCCAGAAATGAACTGGGGAACGTAGCCAAGGGCTTTGAACTTCAATTCCCCATCTGTAGAATACAAATCAGCACACCTGCCCTCTCCACCTTTCAGGCTAGGGATGAAATGGTGCTTTTAAAAATGCCCGGCCACTGTACTCCATGATTATCATTGGGTATGCTCGAAGCTTCCTCTAAATGGAAGCCTGCCGGGGTAAGCTAGGGAATGCACAAAGAGTGCTGGTGATGAGGACGAAACTGAGCTTGGAGGGAAAAGAATCCCGGGCTTGACAGATCTAAGTGTACATCTCAGTTCCACAGTTTCCTAGTTCTGTAATTGTGGGCAAGTCACTTACTCTCTCCCTGAATCATTTTCATTATTGGTAAAAAGAAGATAATCACAGTAGCAATATGACAGAAAATGTAATAAGAGTGTTTATAGCACAACAGTTGTCAAATGGCAAATGTCTGTTGTGTGTGAGCTACTATTATCATTATTATAAACCTTGGCGATTTGATTTCATTCTCTGTAAAGCAGGAATTAGAATCTCTACTACTTCTCTGCTTTACCAAGGGGGTTATTGGATGATGTCAGCTCGACTCTTTGATACATTCATTGGGGAAGGGCACTACATTAAATAAATAGAACGTTATTTCATGATTCACATTTAATCATTCACTAACTGAAATGATGCAAAAGACTAAAAAAATGGAACCGTTTGTAAAGATTTTCACTGGCACTCATCTATCCATTTCCTTACCGTGGTAGTATGGGTGTTGCTGTGAAGTTGCCAATATGCCACTGGTATTTCAAAAACCAACAAGGTCAACCATGGTGAACAGATTATAGTAGAGCTTCCAGAGTAAGACAGACTGGGAGAAAGGCCCTGACAATGTGCTTCTTAAGAAAAAAAATTTTAAGGCCTTATGAATGATGATTGGAACCTTGTCAGATATAGTGCCAAAGCTTCCCTTGATAGGGGAGACACTCAGCATATGACTGGGGACGAGTTGCTGAACTAGTGTCATGGGTGGAACAGAGCTTTGAGCTGTTCACTTACTGATTTGATGATAACTGAAATGTAGAAGCAGTTGAAAATATCCATTAATAATTGGAATCTTTTAATTAAGATAATAGTAAAGTAATTGGAATATATGAAGTCTGAATCAAGAACAATTGGAAGGTGTCAAAAAATCAAATGGAAATCTTAAAGATCAATATCCTAGGCTGAAATAGACTAGTACTGGCCGCTTTGCACAAATGATCATATGTTTCACTGGAATGGGCATGATCAATTGAAGAAGAAAAGCTCTGCATTCACAGTCAGAAAAGAACATTTCAAAATCTGTCCTGAAATCTGTCAGCCATGAGATAATAGTCATATGCCTGAATGGAAAACCTGATAGTACAACTATTGCTTAAATTTATTCACCAGTCACTAATGTCAAAGAAGGAGAAACAGAAATTTTCACCAACTCTTGCCATCTGAAATTGTCTAAATATGCAATCTAGATACATTGATACATACTGGTGGCAGGTTTTTGAAAGTTGGGAAGTTAGAAAATATGGTCTTAATGATAAAAACAGTTCTGGATATTAAATGATAGAATTTTACAAGACCAAAGACTTGCTGACGGTACATGTATTTTTCTAACAAAATAATGGCAACATTTGGTCTTTGTTAGATGAAATACCCAAGAATCAAAACAACAATTCTGTAAAAAGAGACCATGGGAAAGCTCAATATGATCAGCCAGAACAAGGCCAAGGACTGACTGAAGAGCAGCAGATCACTAATTGCTCATATGCAAGTTAAAGTTGAAACTGCAAAAGCTTAAAACAATTTCCTGAAAGTCAAAGGTAAACCCACTCTCTGAGCGGATGCAAAGACTAAAAGCCCAGCTGGAAAGATTTTCACCCCCTCCCTCTGTCTATTTTTCATACTGTGTGGTAGCTGTGTGTTACTGTGATGCTGGAAGTTATAACATTGCCATTTCAAACACCAACAGGGTATTTGAATTTAGAGATCATCTCAAAAGTAGATTTGACACATTGAGCACTAATGATCAAAGACCAGAAAAGCTGAGGAGTGATATCAGGAACAGTAGCTAAAGTGGTTGGAAGAGATGATAAATAAAAGCAGAACTGAAAAATTCAAAAAGGAGCTCGAAAGGAAAAAATGCAAAAAACTTGGAGTTAGAAAACTGGAAGGGAAGAACTCACTTCAAATGTCTCAAGCTGAAAGAGCTGAAGATAAAAATGTCAATCCTTGAGTTGAAATATTGAAGGATTCTATGGAAAAAATACTGAATGGTACAGGAAGTATCAAAAGAAATGGAAAGAATACACAGAGCCAATGCACCCCAAAGTATTGTGTGATATGGAACCATTTCATGAGGTCACATGTAATCAAGAACCAATGATATTGAAGAAGTCCAAGCTTCCCTGAAGGCATTGACAAAAGATAAACTTTCAGGAATGGAGAGAATATCAGTTGAGATATTTCAACAAATGGATTTAGTCCTGGATGAACTCACTTATCTATGGCAAAAACTTTGGAAGACCATTACTTGGCCAATCGACTGGAAGAAATTCCTATTTCTACTCATTCCAAATAAAAGTAATCTAACAGAATGAGAAAATTATTGGTAAATATTAATACTAGCAAAGGTGATTACAATTATAGTGAAGATAATTTTAAAGCAATTGTAGTCATAGCAGGGAAATATCCCAAGTTCAAACCAGATTCAGAAGAAAATATGGAATAATAGATATCATTGGTTTTGTCCGATAGATCTTGACTGAAAGAAAAAAGATATCAAAAAGGTATTTACCTGTGTTTTATTGACCTTGCAAAGGCATTGGTCTGGTGGATCATAACAAAAATGATGACTAATACTGTTTAGAATAGAAATTCAAGAGCACTTAATTCTGCTCATGCAGAACCTGAATACAGACCAAAGGCATTCATCTAAAGAGAACAAGGTAATAGTATATGCTTTAAAATTAGGAGTGTGTCCTTAAATCACATTTATTCGATCTGTATGCTGAGCAAATAGCCCAAGAAGCAAGACTATTTGCAGAACACGATATGAGGGAAAACCATTAACAGCCTTCAGTATGCAATTGTATAAGTAAATCCACTGCCCCAGACCTTTCTAGAGTGTTGGAAAGCAAGAATATTACTTTGAATGCTTGCTTCGGCAGCACATTTACTAAAATCAGAATGATACAGAGAAGAATAGCATGACCCCTGCTCAAAGATGAAGCATTCCGTATCTTTGTTTTCCAATATATAAAAACAAGGAAGGAGGAAGCTATAAGGACGTCAAGTAGAATAAGGGTTTCTGGGGGGTGGCACTGGGGATGGGCGCAGTAGCTAAAAGGGAGACAAAGTCAAGGACTCCAGAAAGAAAAATAATGTTTGGAAACTGGTGGTGGTAGCAATTGTACAATAAATATAGCTTGATGTGATTGAGCGATGAAATATATGATATATGTATTAACTCCTCATTTTAAATTTTTAATTTAATTAAAAAAAAAGAACATTGCTTTCAGGACAGAGGAGTGTCTGGCCAAAGCCATGGTATTTTCCATCATCTCATATGCTTATGAACATGTGACACTGATGTGGCAGTCATGCGCTTATGTTAATTTTATGATTGAGATGTAGGGGTGGAGTCTGGCCTGTCAATCTGGAGAAAGCCATTGAGTAGCCAATGAGGCCTCTGTGTGGGCGTGCCTTTCACCTGACACTCCTGGGAAATCTCACGATATTTCCCTCGTGAAGATGAGAAGCTATCTTCCCCAGTTGTTGGGAGTTAGTTTCAGAGACGATTAATCACAGGCAAGCTGGCAGCGTCGGAGAAGCTGGAGGAGCTGGCAAAAAGACCACACAGCTTTGCCCTGATAGAGCCAGACCTCTGAAGCTGGAGCAGTATGCTGTTGATGGACCCTGAGCCCTGGAAGCGAGGAGCCGTGGGGAGACCCCCAATGACCTGTGACTTCATGAGTCAAAAGGAGATTTTATGGACTGATTTCGGGCATATGGGTTAATATCGGACTTGTGACTTTGAGCTGGACTGGGATGGGATGTTTCTCAATGTCCTGTCCCTCTTGAATATAAACCCATTCCTTATATCCATATGCTTGTCCTTGAATTTGTTCCTCTTGTCTACCCGGACTAACATAACTGAATAAAGTAAACCAAAGGAGAATCGATGTAATTGAACCGTGGTGGTAGAAAATATAGTGAAAGTACCATAGACTGCCAAAAGGACAAGTGGATTTGTCCTAGAAGTAATATGACAGAGTGCTCCTTAGAGGCAAGGATACCGAGACTTGGTCTCTCATACTTAACATGCTGTCAGGAGAGACCAGCCCCCAGAGAAGGGCATCACGTTTGGTGAAGTCGAGGGGCAGTGAGAAAGAGGAGGGTTCTCAAGGAGATGGACAGGCACTGGCTGGGAACACAGGAACGATTAGGAGGATGATATAGGGCTGGGCAGTGCTTCTTTCTGTCCAGTGTAAAATCACTAGGGTTCAGAACTGACTCAGCAACACCTAACAACAACAACGACGACGACCAAGCGTGCTTGGTGAAAGCTAAGAAGATTTGAAACAGTTACTGATGCAGATAAAAGACTACAGCCTTCGGGGTAAATTACAGCTTAATGTAAAGTAAACAAAAACTTTTGCCACTAGACCAATAAGCTACGTGGTAAACAGAGTAAAGATTGATGTGGTCAAGAATTTAATTGTGCTGGGATCCACAATCAATGCTTATGGAAGCAGCAGTCAAAAATCAAATGTCATCTCCCACCGCTGCCCTCAGCTTGATTCCAGCTCCTCACGATCCCGTAGGACTGAGTGGAACCATCCTTTTTGGTTGCTGAGAGTGGACGTCTTCTCCCTGGGAGTGGCTGGTGTGTTCAAACTACGACCACTGGGTCACCCACCAGGACAAATCTGCAGCAAAAGATCTCTTTAAAGTAGTGGTTCTCCACCTTCCTAATGCTGCAAGCTTTTAATACAGTTCCTCATGTGGTGGTGACCCCCAAGCATAAAATGGTTTTCATTGCTACCTCATTTTGCAACTGTTATGAATCATCATGGCAATATCTGATATGCAGGATGTAGTTTCATTGTTACAAATTGAACATAATTAAAGTATAGTGATTCATCCCAGAAACAGTATGTCATTATATATATCGTGAAATATTTATTTCTAATTACAAATACACGGAATTTTGTCTGGAAGCATAGTGTAGCATGGGTAACAGTCTTCACACCAGGTGCTAGTCTCGTATATGGGTGTATCTGCATGTGGGCAGTGAATAAAAATGATTGAAGAAGAACTGATACATTTGATTTATGGTGTTGATGAAAAATATTGACTATGCTGTGGATTTCCAGAAGAACAAACGAATCTATCTTGGAAGAAGCATAGCCAGAATGTCCCTTAGAGACAAGGGCAGAGAGACTTCATCTCACATACTTTGGACATATTGTCCAGAGGGACAAGGCCTTGAAAAGGACGGCGTGCTTGATAAAGCAGATGGGAGGTCGCTCCTAAATGAGGAGGGTTGAGTCAAACAGAGTCATGATGGCGAGGGGGTTTCATTTTACAGAGGGTGGCCATGAGTCCGGACCAACTCGAGAGCATCCAGCCATAACAACCGCCAAGATGAGCCAGGCCTGTGACCTTTCTCACGTGCTTTTCTTTCTCGGGGGCTTCGCTGTTTCCTTAATACTCCCTTCAGCCTTTGATTGACTCTTTTCTTTATTTTCCACATGCCTCCTTCTCAGGCTGTCCTGAAGGAATGGTAAAATTAAAGTTGGATGCTTTGCTGTCTGCACCTGCAATCGTTTATATTGAACATATAAAACTCAGCTTCATTATAGGGTAAATCAAAAGGTAGGCCAGCTAAGTGCCAGTTCATACATGCAAGGACTTAACGTGTCTAAACGTGTCTCTCCTATCAACAAATGGCCACAGAGAAGTTCCCTCAGCGTGACCCTAGTCTTAGCCCCTTTAGGATTGCTTCAAAACAGGTCATTCAGAACAGTGGCCTCCAAGGGCCAGTTAACTGCTGGACCAGTTAAACTCAAGGCAGAAAGGTCAGCTCTGAGGCTATGGCAACTGCTTTGGGGTATTCTAAAGGGGTCATCTTCATTGATTTTCTTGAAGGACACAGATCGATGGTCAGGGGGGCTCAGTAGGAAAAAGTTGTAAGAAAATGGAAAACTGGACTGGTGAAAAAATGGTCAGGAAAGTTGCACAGAGGGAGTCTTGCTGTTTTCCCATCACAACAGAGGGCTGCTCGCTCTTCAAGAGTAGCAAGAGAATGTGTCCCCCCCCTTATAGCCCTGAATTGCCCCTAATGCTTCTTTCCTCCCCGGCCCCCAACATTCAAGGAACATTTTGAAGGAACATCTTTTGAGTCCCTCCAAGATACCAAAACTGCCATTGATACCGAAGAGCACAGGAGGGAAAAGTAGGAGGGGTCAGAGGGAGGGAATCCCAACCCAGCAGTGTGCAGACCTAGAGGGGGAGTACATCAAGAAGCAATAGCTTCACATTTTGATATTTTTGCCTCACGAAGATTTCTGTGATTCGGTTTTTGGATCTACTCTAGTATCCACACCTAGCACAAGGATGTGAAATCAAGAGACCTAACAAGACTGCAAGATTGTCTCTTAAATAATAGTGTTTAAAGAGACCTAAGGAACACATCAATAAAATGCAATCTATGGATCTTATTTTAGATATTAATTCAAACTATAAAAGTATCAGGAGATAATTAGGAAAAATTTAACCACTGCCTGGATATTTAATGGTGCTAAGACATGATTATTAATTTTTAGTGTGATATTAATAGTTATGCTATTTTCTCAAGAGATTGCCTATTTTAATGATATATCCTGAAATATTTATAGTTGTAATGTATCTGGGAATTACTGCAGAATCATTTAGAGAGGAGAGTCCATCCCTACAGGCAACGTAGAATTACTCCACAGGCTTTTCAAAGCTATAATGTTTATGGAAACTGACTACCACATCTTTCTCTCACAGAGCTGCTTTTGGGCTTGAATGGCAGACAGATCTTTTGGTTAACAGCAGAGCACTTAATGGCTGTACCACCAGGGCTCCTAAATCAAAATTGTATACTCCCAAACCAAAATTGGTTGGCATAGAATCCATTCTGCCCGGCTGAACATGATAGTGGGACAAGAGGAAAGTAAAAGGAAATAGAGGAAAGAACTAGGAGGCAAAGGGCATTTATAGAGGTCTAAATGCAGGCATGTACATTTGTAAATATAGTTATATGTGACGATGGAGAAATAGGTCTATGTACATATATTTATAGGTTTAATATTAAGGGAGCAGAGGGATATTGGGCCTCTTCCTCAAAGCAAGAACACTTTCTTCTATAAACCTGACATTCCATGATGCTCACATCCCAAAATGATTGCTGAAGGTAAAGTGGGTGTATAAGCAAATGTGGTGAAGAGAGCTGATGGTAGCCAGCTAACAAAAGATACAGTGTCTGGGGCCTTAAAGGCTTGAAGATAAACAAGTGGCCATCTAGCTGGGAACCAACAAAGCCCACATGGAAGAAACACACATTGTGTGATCACAGTGTGTCAATAGGATCAAGTATCAGGCATCAAAGAACAACAAATCATATCAGTGTGAATAAAAGAGGGTGCAGAGTGGAGACTTAAAGCCCCTCTGTAGTTAACTGGTCATCCCCTTACAGAAGGGTTGCAAGGACGAGATAAGTCAGTCAGAGTGCAGCATAGCACTGATGAAACATACAACTTCCCTTTAGTTCTTTCATGCTTCCTCCCTCACCTACTATCATGTACTATCATGATTCCAATTCTACCTTACAAATATGGCTAGACCAGAGTCTGTACACTGCTACAGACAGGAACTGGAAACAGGGAATCCAGGACAGAGAAACCCCTCAGGACCAATAATAAGAGTAGCAATACCAGGAGGGTAAAGGAAAGTGGTCGGAGGGGGAGGGGGGGAGAGAACCGATCACAATGATCTACATATAACCCCCTCCCTGGAGGATGGACAACAGAAAAATGGGTGAAGGAAAACATCAGTCAGTGGAAGACATGACAAGATAATAATAATTTGTAAATTATCAAGGGTTCAGAAGGAGAGAGGGTGGGGAGGAAGGGGAAGAAGATGAGAATCTGATACCAAGGGGTCAAGTAGAAGGAAAATGTTTTGAAAATAATGATGGCAACAGATGTGCAAAGGTGCTTGCCACAATGGGTGGATTATGATGAGTTGCATAAGTCCTCAATAAAATGATTTTTAAAAAAAGAATCAATTCTGTCTCCCAGAAACCTTATGTAGCAAAGTAGAACTGCCTCATAGGACTTTCAAGGCTGTAAATGTATACAGAAACAGACTGCACATCACAAAGCTGGCAGGAGATTTTAATCAGTGACCTTTTGATTTTCAGTTGAGTGCTACTCTACTGTGCCACCAAGGATCTTTGGCATGAACATAGGTGTGTGTTAATCTAATCTCTTGGTTTGTAAATGACTGAAACTTTGCATAACCAAAACCAAACCAAATTCAGTCATTAACTTGATGCTTGACCTAAAGAGACCCTTTAGGTCAGGCTAGAACTGCCCCGTGTGAGTTTTCAAGACTGTAACTCTACAGGAGTAAAGAGCTCTGTCTTCTTCCTGAGAAGTGGCTGGTGATTTTCAACTACTGACCTTGTGACTCACAGCCCAACATATAACCACTCTGCCAGTAGTAGTCCTGAAATATAGGAGGAGGCAATTTGAATGAAAATTTATTTCCCGAGTATTTTCCATTAAAACTTTTTTCGCTGTGAAAAAATAAATCCATGTTCAGAAAAACTTATCATCTGACTCCTGGAGAGCAAGTTCTAAAATCCATACAAGTTTAGTCTCTTACATATACCCCACCTACAATAAAGTGACCAGACATCCCGCTTTTTAACAATTTAACAACGTCCCACTGCATTTTAAAATTAAAATAAATATATTATAATACTATTTTTGTGTTCTATGAAAATTTTTGTTGCTACATAGAGACGAAATTTTTCATCAAGAAACACCCCCACACATACACACCCCGCCCCCGGGTCAACGGTGTCCCGCTTAAAATCTGGTCACTTTAACCTACAGGCATGGCTTGAGATATAGCCAAGACTCCAACATGGAGCTTATGGGTGGAACCCAGGTCTGTGCTTTCTTCAAACTGCTGAGCTGCCCATCGACACGTAGGGAGTCCTAGGCAATAAGTTCCTGGTCAACACTGGAAGAGAATACCAGCAAGGATCTCCCAAGTCCACATTCTCCCATGATCCTCCACACCAAAATCACTTTTTAAATTAGCTTTCCAGTGGCCAGTTGGCTTCTATGAAGCCAGCCAAGAGGTAGGCAGGCAGGCAGGATATAGTGATCTAAGAGAGGGGTCATGCAACCCACTGACTCCTTCGCACCTGCCCCTCTTGTCCCCTTCCCTCCCCTAAAATCTGTCCACATTTACACCTCTCTTCTCTGCTTTCCCGGTTCTCAGAAGTTTCTATTCAAAGTGAACCCTTCATTCTGTGATCTTCAACCCGTCCTTCCTCACCAACCTTACCTTTAGCAACTCTCCCCTCGGTCTCTGTTTGCTCTCCGCCCGTGTTACTCTACAAGTAGCAATAAAAACACGCAAACCTCTCTTATGTAAAAATTAATTAATTAAATTATTTTATTTAAAAAATAAAATAAAGTTCCTCCTACGGTTTTCCTTCCTTTGTCTCCAAAACAGCCTGAAAGTCTTCTCTATCCCGGACTTCCTCTCCCCTCCCCGGTCCTTTACAGTCTGACTCCTACCCCTACCTCACCTTCGAAACAGCAACCTCCATATTGTGAAGTCTGCTGGATACAGTTCAGTCCTTCAATCATGGGGCCTTTTCACCACAGTGACCATCTATGCCTCATCTCTCGGGTCTCTTGAATTCCCTGGCATTGAATTCTCCTGACTCCCCTTCCCTTTGGTCCCCTTTCTATCCATGCCATAAAAGTTAGAAACCCAGCCCCCCAGTCTAACCCTGGCTTTTCCCCTTGAAAAAGCTCCTTCTTGTCCATGGTCCTAACTATGTACATTGGGCATACTGGCCATTTCTACGCTTCTTCAATTTTGGCTCTTTTCCTGAGCTTACAGAGACAGGATCTGCAGAACATACTACTCAGATATCCCATAGCACAAATGAAAACAGATCTAAAAAACTAACATATCACATCCTTTCCCAATTCTCACCAATTTTTACCCAC
>PVJH01034851.1:0-20239 GCA_004026705.1 Nesogale talazaci
AAGAGAAAGAAATATGTTTTGTTCTCCAATAGACAAGACTTTGGTGACTTTGAGGAGAGCAGGGGTGAGGATGGAAGGGGTGGATACCAGGGAAGACAGGGATGGGAGGGATGGAGGTAAACCAAAATATGAACATTTAACAAGAAAAAATAAGCAAATTAATATTACTAATAGTAAAACCCCCTCTAGATCCCTCACCTCTCAGATCTAAGAATTTTTCTAATAAAAGAAGGAAAGTAAACCTGAAGTAGACTTGCAATCTTTAGTGACATACAAGTTCATTTCAATATATGAAGCAAACAAACAAAAACAGAAGGAAAAACAATATTCTAAACAGCAAAAATGAAGGATAGCAGCAGATAGACTCATATGTTCTAAAGAAATTCTGAAGGAGTTCTGCTAAACTTTCTGAATGGAATTGTAAAGGAAATGGTATCACCTCTGTTGATGGTCACTGAGACTCTTTGACATTGAGGAAATAACCATCAGTGCTGTGAATTCTTTAATATGGCTCTTCATTTTTTGTTGCTATTTTAAAGAATCATTTTATCAGGGACTCATACAACTCACAATCCACGCATCCATCCATTGTGTCAAGCACATTTGTACATGTGTTGCCATCATCATTCTCAAACATTTGCTTTCTACTTGAGCCCTTGGTATCAGCTTCTCATTTATTCCCCTCCCTCCTCACCTACCTTCCCTCCCCCTTGATAGTTTATAAATTATTATTATTTTGTCATGTATTTCACTATCTAATGTCTCCTTTCACCCACTTTTCTGTTGTCCATCCCCACCTTTCTTCCACCTGCCTAGTATTGCCACTCTCACCACTGGTCCTTCTCTGTGTTTCCAGTTCCTATCTGTACCAGTGTACATCCTCTGATCTAGATGGATTTGTAAGGTAGAATTGGGGTCATGATAGTGTGGGGAAGGGGGATGAAGGATTTAAGAACTAGAGGAAAGTTGTATGTTTGTTTCGTCATTGCTATCTTGCACCCTAACTGACTCCTCTCCTCCATGCAACCCTTCTGTAAGGGGATGTCCACTTACCTACATATGGGCTTTGGATCCCCACTCAGCACTCCCCCTCATTCACAATGATATTATTTTTTGTTCTTTGATGCCTGCTACTTGATCCCATCAACACCTCATAACAACACAGGCTGGTGTGCTTCTTCCATGTGGGCTTTGTTGCTTCTCAGCTAGATGACTGCTTGTTTTTAAGACCCCAGACACTATATCTTTTGATAGCCAGGCACCATCAGCATTCGTCACCACATTTGCTTATAAACCCATGTTGCCTTCAGCAATTGTGTTGGGAAAGTGAACATCATGGAATGCCAGTTTAATAGAACAAAGTGTTCTTGCATTGAGGTCCAATGTCTATCTGCTACCTTAATACTAACCCTATAAATATATGTACATAGATCTACTTCCTCATCATCATGTATAAATATGTTTACATATGTGTATGTTTTTATACCTCGATAATGCCTTTTGTGTCCTAGTTCTTTCCTCTATTTCCTTTTACTTTCCTCTTGTCCCACTATCATGCGTAGCCTTCATTTGGGTTTCAATATTTCTCTCGGTTACATTGCCCTTGATCAAGCCCTACCAGGCCTCCTACATCCTCCTCACTACTGATTTTGGTTCCCTTGTTGGTCCCTCTTTCCTGGGTTTGTTAACGCCCCCTTCCTCCACCTTGCCCATATTCCCCCAGAACCAATTGATTATCCAGCCTATCTTATCTAGATAGACCTACAGAGATGATAATATGCACAAAAACAAGAAAAACAAAGCAACAAAAGAAAAGAAAACAACAAGAAACCAATGACAACAAAAAAGAAAAGCCTTTGAACAGCTTAAGGTCTGTTTGTTGACCTTTAGGAGTGTTTTCTGATGGGGTGCCGCACCCTGTCCCAAAGTCTATTTTTGGTACTCCCTCAGGACTTCCTTGCACTACTCCCCTTACTTGTCTGTTGCACACCCTTAGTGTTTTGCCTGGGTGTGGTGGGGTCATATTGAATGTAATTCACACACTGTGTCTCCAGTGTTGTCCCCTGTAGGGCTATGGGTTAGTGACAGATGTCCTGTCTCATAATGGAGCCGGTCCTATGAGTCTCTCTGTGTGTTAGCTACAGGGATAATGTCCTCCAGGCTTGGTGGGCCAGGATGTGCTCCACTGTCTTCCTCCCCCTTCATTTGCTTCCATGTTCTCTAATCAAACATGTCCCTCTCCCTGAGCTGTAGCTTCAATGCTGTCCTCTGAAGTAAATTCTTCTGCAGGGAGAGGTAGCTGTCCACATAGCTGGGATTGGGACCAGCCACTCAGAAATTCTCTACTGGTTCCCTGTTTCATGTCAGTATGTTGCATTCATGTCTTAGAGCACCATGTTGAAGTCTGGTTCCTCTTTCCCTATGGACATATAAGCAATACCTTCCCCTTGGGTGGGTTAGTGCCCTGCTCCCCAGGTATCCATTTATTCCCCTTCCCCCGTTTAGTTGGCTACCATGGGTTTGGTCCTGCCGCAGCCATACTACCTAGTCCTCACCCCAGGAATATTTGTGTATAGCAGCTTTTTCTCTATGCCCCTTTTGCATTTTTTTAAGCTTACCTCAGCGGTTTCATGTTGTACTTTTCCTTTTGTGCTTGGCTTACTTCGCTTAGCATAATTTCCTTCAGTACTTCCCACACAGCGATGTACCTCATGCCTTCACTGCTTTTTAGCAATGCGTAGTACTCCATTGTACCACAGTTTTTTAATACATGCCTTTGTTGATGGAAATTTGGTATATTTCCAACTCCTCGCATTGTGAACTGTGCTGCGATGAACACTGGAGCACAGATGTCTGACCGTGGCTTATTTCTTGCCTTTTCTGGGTACATACCCAGCAGGGGGGTTGCTGGTTACGCCAGTTATTCTGATGTTGTTCCTCTTCATCGCATCAGATGGTTCTTAGATTTTCTTGAGCTTTTCTGATGAACTTAATAGATTTTTGTTTGCATTTATTAAAGTCTGCTTGGCTGTCCTCTAGGTCACTGGTGTGATTCTCTGCTTTTCCAGTTGGTTGACAAAGTCCGTGAGTCTGCTGCTGCTTTTTGTTATCTTGTCCCTAAGCTTTTGTATTTCCCTTTGGTGTATGGTCTTTATCTCCTCTGTCCTTTCATCCTTTTTTCTGAATTGTTTCTCTCAAATCTTGGATGACTCCAAGCAGCATTCTAAAAATTTCTTTCTGTGGTGTATTAATGTCTGCTTCTTTTATGCATGTCAGTAGATTCAGGACATCTTCTGCCATTGTCTTTGGTTTCTCCTGTTTTTGTTGTTGTTGTTGTTGTTCTTGAAGTTGTTGAGGCTTATTGCTATTTGCATTGCATTGTTTTAGAGGAAACAATGCCATTTTCCAGGGAGTTGAAGAGTACTGGCTCTCTCTGGGAGAGTTATAGGAAGGCTTCTTTGAACTGCCTGCAGCTAATTTCTATATGGAATTGGCCTACCCCTTTATCCTCCTGTTGCTTTGCTCTTTCCCTCATTAACCAGTATTGTTATTTGGAGGGCAAGTTAGATGATCCTCCCAGGGGAAGACACTGGTTGGGTGGTTGTGGTGCTTGTGACACAAGGATGGTGCGGTACTGAGTTATCGCACAAGAAGCCGTGATGGTGTGGTCCAAGGCAGGTGGGGGCACTGCAGAGGGCGTACAGGGTGCCTGCTGCAACCAGAGTGCCACCAAAGACTGGTGTGTCATCAGATTTGGTGTAGAGCACTGCGAATGGTGGGAGCAATTGTGGTGATGTGGATTTCTGTGGAGGTGGGCAGAGGTTCCCGCAGTAGTATGGAACGTTGGCGAGTGTTGCTTGAGCTGTCATAGCCACTACGGCAGGCAGGAGGACGTTCCCTCTGTCACGTGGGATCACAGATGATGGGTAGGCCCTCTCTAGCCACACAGGCAGGATTTTCCCTGAAGAAAGTGAGTGGGAATTTCCCCAGAAGAATTGGGGGATATCCCCTGGTGGGGGTGGGGGGGCTTTCCCCAGTCTTGGGTGACACTGCAGAGAGTGGTTCTCTCCCACCTGTGTGGCAGGCAGGTGTAACTGCCCTAAGCTAAGGGGAGTGGTCTGGAGATCAGCAGTGGCATGCGAGAGCAAAAAAGAAGAGAAAACTAAAGAAAAAGCTAAGATACTGTGAGGGGACAGAGAAAATAGAGGGAAATCAAAGTAACAATAAAGCTGAACCCTGATCCCCGACCAAGGGGCTAAAGGGGTTTAAACCCTGCCTCAAAGTGGCGGCAAGCTGTGGCTATGTTAAGATTAAAGCCCCTGTGCCGGCTCCAAATGACCCCAGTTCTGACTGAGACAGTGGTGGGGCTGAGGTCAAACCCTAGCCGGCCTCCACTGTGATAAGCCAAAAGTTGCCAGCTCCTCAAACCCGAGTGGATCTGTGCCTACTTACTTTATGACGCCCCTCTGTGACCCAGCGGTGTGGAATCTCCCTCTGAGTAACTCTCCTGCACTGATTTCTACAGTCTCCCTCTGGTATGTGTTACTCAATTGTCATCTTCCCAGAAGTCTCCTTTTTTTATTTGTTATGAATCACTGAATTGGGGGCTCTGGCAGATCTTATCACAATCCATCAAGCACATTTTTGCATATGGTGATATCATCGTTTTCAAAAACATTTTCTTTCTACTTGAGCCCTTGGTATCAGCTCCTCTTTTCCCCTCCTTCCCCCACCCTCCTCTCCTCATGAGCCCTTGATTAATTATATATTCTTTTTATTTTCCTATCTTATACTGTTCGCTGTCCCCCTTTTTTTTTGTTTTTGTTTGTTTGTTTGTTTTGGGGGGGCATCACTGCTCTCTGGTGGTGGGAGTAAGAGGCCCAGCCCCACTGCTGGAATTGAACCTCCGTCCCAGTGGGCTTGCACAACCACTACGCCACTGGGGCTCAGCCCTCGCTGTCCCCCTTTAACCATGTTTCTGTTGTTTATCCTCCTCAAGGGGAGGGGGTGCCATTATATGTTGATCATTGCTATTGGTTCCCCCCTTTCTCCCCTACCTTTCCTCCAACCCCCAATGGTATCACTACTCCCATTACTGTTCCTAGGCAGGGGACAGGGGGAGGTGTGGGCAGGTGAAATCTCTCCTGGATTCTATGTGATGATAGCTCTTATCTGTACCAATGTGCATGTTCCAGTATAGCCAGATTTGTTAGGTAGACCAGGGGTCATGATAGTGGAGGGGAGGAAGCATTAAAGAACTTGTGTGTTTTGTCAGTGCTATATTGCACCCTGGCTGGCTCCTCCCTTCCTTATGACCCTTCTGTGAGGGAATAGCCAACTCTCTACAGATAGCTTTGGGTCTCCACTCCAAACTCCCTCATTTTCATTGATATGATTATTTGTTTTAGATCTTCTGATTTCTGATACCTAATCCCATCGATACCATTGATACAGGCTGCTGTGCTTCTTCTATATGGGCTTTGTTGCTCCCCTGCCAGATGGCTCCTTGTGAACTTCAAGCCAATATTGCTTTTCTTACCAGAGCACTTTCTATTCCACCAAAAAACCTTCATTTTCTTGATGAATCTGAGTAAAACGGTGTGTGTGGGGAGAGACACTGATTGGATTATATGACTCAAGTTTAAGTTCCTGTTAGAAGAGTTAGCTGTAATTGCCCTTCTTCTTGGTATGAAATGAGTAATTATCTCAGAAAGAGGAGGGGAAGAACCAAGAGTGTCGCATGTCTTGTATACCCTAAGATCTCTGCACATTGAGCCTCTGTGATCCAGGAAACAGTTTTGATATCAGAGGAGTTACAGAGGAATAGCAGCAGTAGAACCAGAAGCCAGACCACAAGAGCAGGCAGTGGACGTCTCAGTGCAGAGAAAGAACACTGATTGCTTTAAGGCCTGAACCTGACATAGAATGGCATACTGCAGGACACTTCATTCAAAAATTAGACTTGCCGACCAAAGGACTGGAGCTGAGTGTCTTCAGGTTGAGACTTCTAGCTGAATGGCATGCCTTTTGTGCACTTACTGACAGCCCTGAAAGAGCTTCATAATATTGCCTGAGCAGGGTAGAAGCCAGGCCAAGATGCTCAGGCCCAGAAAGAGACCTGCTTGCGGGCACAGCACAGAAGAAACTGTCCTGAATGGACAAACTGTAATCTGAGCATTGTAACCTATTCGTTTAGACCCCATAACTGTGGGGATGGGGGACAAGTAAATATCTTTCTGATATTCTCTGCTTTCAGCCAAGATCCATCTAACAACAGCAATGATACCCCTTGTTCCATGTTCTCTTCTGGATCCAGCCTGAATTTCTGGCAGCTCCCTGTCGATTCACTGCTTCCAACTGTTGTTGATGGTCTTCAGCAAAATGATACTTGCATGTGATCTAAATGATATTCTATAACGGGCACATTGTGTTGGGTTAATTTTCTTTGGAATGGGTACAAATCCGGATCTCTTCCAGTCAATCTGCCAAGTGGCTATCTTCTAAATTTTCTGGCATAGACGAATGAGTGCTTCCAATGCTTCATTAGCTAGTTGAAACATTTCAGCGGGTATTCCATCAATGTCTGGAGCCTTGATTCTGGCTAATGCTTTCAGGGCAGCTTGGATTTTTTTTCCCTTCAGTACCAGTAGTACTTGCTCATATGCTACCTCCTGAAATGGTTGAATGTCTTCTAGTTCTTTTTGATGCAGTGACTCTGTGTAGGCTTTCCATCCACTCTTGATGCTTCCGGCATCATTCAGGGTTTTGCCCATGCAATCTTTTTTTTTTTTTTTTTTGCCCATGGAATCTTTCGAGACTGCAACTAGAGGCTTGAATTTTTTTCTGGAGTTCTTTCAGTTTAAGGCACGCTAAACACGTTCTTCAATTTTGGTTTTCTAATGCTAGGGCTTACCGTGTTTCATTATAAAATTTTACGTCATGAGCTGCCCATTGAAATCTTTTGTTTAGCTTTTTCTTTTAACTTCATCATTGCTTCCATTCGCCTTAGCCGCTCTCTGATTAAGAGCAAGTTTCAGACATCCACACTGACCTTTTCTTTTTCTCCTGTCTTTTTAATGAATCTGCATGGAGTCTTAGAGTGAACCAGTAAGAGTGGAAGAACGAGGATGAGTCTTCTAGATCAGACGCTCCCCTCATATTTTTTTGTTGTTTGTTTTGTGGGCATCACTGCTCTCCGGTGGTGGGAGTAGGAGGCCCAGCCCCACCGCTGGAATCGAACCTCCGTCCCAGTGGGCCGCAGTCCCGCGCACAACCACTACGCCACCGGGGCTCAGCCCGCTTTGTCCTCATATTAATTTCACTTCTGCATCACTTCAGTTTTCTTTTGAAGCTACAGGAAAACCCCTCTGCCTGTTTTTATTTAACTGAAAGTCTTTCAGTCTGTAGCAGGTTCTTCGTTTTAGCCAGGGCGGTACCCAAGCCTGGGCCCTACTTGTCATCATGTGTTGCTCTCAGCTCTATGCCTCAGGCACAAAGGCTTTTGATAATGTACGATGAGGCTAGGGAAGCCCTTCCACCACACATTTCAGTCCCATTTCAGACACCGTCTCTTGAGGTGTTGTCAGGGGGTCTTGTCTTACTTTTAAATCATTTCAACCTTGACATGGCGACTCCTCCTGATTGCGGAGGCAAACAAGTCGGCGTGATGGGTGGTTGGTGCTGGCATGGTGCCCAGGCAGAATCATCTCTGAGAGTTTGTAGGTGATTGTTTCCCACTGGTTCTTTTCTGCATTTGGCTTGTAGATGTCACATCAAAATCATGTTTCTCCGAAGCAATGAAGAAACGGTGTCATAAAGGTGGAACCCTTGATGGGGTGACAGAAAGAGTTGGCTTTTTTTTTTTTTTGGTCTGCCTAATGAATGTACATGTCGTGGTGATAGGCCAAGCATCAGTATCTTCAGGAAAGCCCAGAAAGTAGGAAATGCACCCACGTCTAGGACAAATACTATTTCTCATGAAATGTATTTATAAATATCCTGACATTTAAATTTATCTGTTCATTGACAGGAATATATTAAACCCTTATCTTTTCATTTAAAATTACTTTTTTTTTATTTTATAGTCTCCCTCACTGGTGTCTCCATTGTGGTCTTATTTAATGATTTTCAGCTTTGGAAATGAACTTGTACCTGCAGTACTAACTAGGGGAGCCTTGCAGATACTAAGTATCCTTCCACCACCCCTTTACCAACCCTGTCATCAGGTGAGAACCTCACTTGTCTCGCCTGGTTTTCTTCTTGCCCATCCAGAAAGAGAGCAATCAGATAGAAATATAACACTTTACATATTTTTTAAAATGAATACCTGTTTTCCATGGAACATTTGGGAAACATATGAGATAGCAGAAATGAAAAATTATCCCTGATATGTACTCAAACACAACTAGTATGCATAGTCACTGGGAAACATACATTTAGCACAGCAGGATGCCAAGAAGGTTTGTGTAGGGGCAACAAATAGGCATTTCAGATGGACATCTGCCATCCACCTGCTGTTTGAGCTCATCCTTTCCTTTCCCAAGTGTTGACTTCCTTCTCTGTAACAAGCTATATCCTGCTGCTGTTTGAGCTCATCCTTTCCTTTCCCAAGTGTTGACTTCCTTCTCTGTAACAAGCTATATCCTGCCACCCATAGTGATGTAAGTCCTGGACACCATTCCTGGCTTATTCCAAAGGGCCAAAACCTGATAGCCATTATGACTAGTAGTACTACTTTCAATGGATAGCTAAGCAGCTAGCTATGTAACATACATGCCTATGGATATACATATATATGTGGAGACATACAAAAAATTGTGGAAAAATTCCATGATCTTTCAATTCCCACAAACCTCTGAAACCCCCGTGTACATACATTGTAGGATCGGAATCGCACTCATCAAGATGTTCGTTGAGTCCTTGGGTACATTTCCTCAAGCACTCAACGTTCTTGATAGCATCCTTGCAATTGATTGCATGCCCTTTATCTCGCAAATGAATACCATTTGCTAACCATTCCTCTGCAGTTGGACATTTGGGTCATTTCTAGGTCTTTTTTGGGGGGACATCACTGCCCCCTGGTGGGAGTAGGAGGTCCAGCCTTGCTCCTGGAGAGCTGCTGCTGGATTTCAACCGCCAACCCTGTGGGCCGCAATCCCACACACAACCATGATGCCACTGGGGCTCAGCCCCATTTCTAGGTCTTTACATCTATTATCTGTGGTGACGGCACTTAAGATATTAAGCAACTGTTAGACTCCTTATAGTTCTTAGTTGTGCTTAGTTTTTCAGGTCTTTGGGAGCATCTCCATGCATTTAAACCCTTTTGCAAAGGACTGCATTTTTCTTTCCTCAGACCTTGAGGCCTCGAGCCCTGCCCTTAGACCAGGGGTTTCCCTAGCAGTTAGAATCACCTGGAGAGCTTTTAAAACCTGTAGGTATCAGATACTCCCTGCCCACACCACTGGTCCATTCTTATATAAGCGATGCAAATAGAACCCGGACAAGGCTTTTTCCCCCTATCCTTCAAGCCCCCCACCCTGTTCTCATGAGAACCTCAGAATTCAATGATTCCTGAAAACGCCCAGTATCTGAATGATGATTAGAAATGCACTGTAAGCTGAGGAAGTCGTACTGTCTCCAGGCTTCCTCTATAGTTTTTGTAACCTTATGCCCTGGTTTTTAACTAGAAGGAAGTTTTATCCCCCAGGGGACATTTTGCAAATCACACCGGGGGAAGGGGTTACTATTGGTATCCAGTGGGTAGAAGCTAGAGAGTCTGTACACAGGAAAACCTCCAAACATCCCACCCAAAGAGTCACTAATGCTCCTGTTAGAAGACCTACCCCACATAACCTGAGGACCCAGTCTCGGGGGACAGGTAGGAAGGGCCCAGGTCTGGGATGAGAAGAATCTGTAGAAACATCCTCTGTAAAGAGAGACAGGAACTTCTGCTCCTAGGTCAGGGGCTGTGGGTGCTTTCAGAATTAGATGGATGACATATTGGCAGTGCTGGTCCCCCACGGGGCCATCTGTCGCCAGACTTGCTAACAGGGATGGAAGCCCTCTGCTCTGGTCTCTCATCCCTACCCAAAGTCCCTTCGCTTGAGCACAGCCTTTCCTCCTCTGTCCCTCTAGAAGAGAAATAGAAGAAAAAGCAAATCCATAAGCCTCAGATTTTCAGCAATATTTTCAAGCCAACTGTCTTGACTCTCCCAAGCCCTGCCTTCTTCCTCTCCCGCCTACTGCCTCCCACTGACAGCCAAACATAGAATATGGAAAACAGGGAAAACAGCCCCTCTGCACAAAGCTTCATCTTTTCAGAGAGAACATTGCTCTGGGTACATCCCCCTCCCTACCCCCCACCTCTCTTGAGTTGCCAAGCCCTGCAGTGGGCGGCCGTCTTTATCTCTGTAGAGGGAGATGTCTCACACAGCAACCACTTTTGGCTTCAGCTCTAAGAATTCCATGGGAGAAGGGACTTCTTCGGGAGCAGAGCGAAGCCTGCTCCCTGAATCTGTGACTCTTGTTTCTGTGCCTGGTTTCTGTGACTGGTTTCTTCACTTTTAAGATTGGGGGAGAGGGGAGGAAGGGTTGTCTACATTCTCCTATTGTGGTTTTATAAACCCCTTTGTGATTTTGTGAGTATATGTGGAGTGAGGGGAGAGGGTGGCCCAGGAAGTGGAAGTCAGGATAGCAAATTCCTGGTGTGGTGGGCTGCCCCCCAGCAACAACAAGGATGTGAGCTGGCAACACCTGGGGCCTCTCCAGGGGGAAGAGGATAAAGCATGTCCATCTTGAGTCTCCGGAGTTTTGTGGGTCGCCTTACAACTTTTCCAGTGTGGATCCTCTTCTTGCTCCTCTCTTTCTGTCATCTGCTTTGTGTTGGGCTGGAGCTCTGGGCCAACCTCTTGGCCCTTTCCAGACTGTACCACCTTCTTGGTGTTCTGGCATAAGTGCCCATTCTGGCTCTTCCAGATCTGGTGTACAGTCTGACCCTGCATCCTACTGTCCTCCGTGGCTGGGAGGGAGAGAGATCCAGGGGACAAGTTCACATTTGCTTTGTGCCCCCATCCTCCAAGGGCAGCACATGCTTGCTGAGATGTGGACAGGTCCTTTCCTGCTGAGACTACCTTGTGTCAGCTTGGCCCACCTCTAGGATTGAGCCAGAGCCCTAGTGGTCCAGTGGCAATGCACTGGGCTGCTAGCTTCAAAACCAGCAGTTCAAAACCACCAGTTGCTCCAAGGGAGAAAGGTGAGTCTTAGAAACTCAAAGGGGCGGTCCTTCCCAGCCCTATAGGGTCACTGTGAGTCGGCATCGACTGGATGGCAAGGGGAATTGATCCAAGGAACCCTGGTGGCATGCTAACCATGGCTGCTAACCACACGGTCACCAGGTTGCTCCAGGGGAGAGAGTTGAGGCCTCTCCTTTGTCCACATAGGGTCGCTACGTGTTGAAATCGACATAGTGGAAGTGAGTTTCCTTTTGGGAGGATGGGTTCTGATTTGGGTGCAGAAGCTCTGTGTGTTGTTATTGTTTCAAGTACATCGTCATTCCTTTTGCTCTGTGGCCTACAAGTGTCTAATTCCAGTCTGCAGGTGCAAGAGAATGCACTGAAGAGCCATTAGAGGGTAATGGCTAAATGACGAACCAGTTTACTTCTAAAAATCAGCCGGTCGGATTAGTAGCTAATCGTGGAGGCGACACATGACCAGCTATGGTTCCTCCTGCTGTGCACGATGCCGGCAGGGTTTGGAAGCCACTGACACCAATGACATGTCAAAGCAGAAGGCAGCGGACTATTAGAAGGGAAAGAAGAGGAGTGAGTCAGAGAAAGCGCCCCCAACAAAGAACAACTGCTTTTTGTATATCCTTCAGGATGGTTGACTTAGGGATATTCATAAACATATAAAGTTAAACTGTAGGAAACAAGACGTAAGAAGTCCTGAAAATATACCATTTATTGTTAATAGGAAAGCATGCTGACACATTTTAGACTTAAAGTGGAAGCTGCGCTCCAGCAGTGAAGAAGTGTTTGCGAATGTGATGAGGTGATGATTGCGTATGTCAGTGTGGTAAAGCTGGTGTCTAGGTTCCCAGAAATAAGCTCAGCAGCAGAACTTTTTGTGTTGGGACGGCTTGGCACCTGCAGGGGTTATTTTTGGGGAAGTTCCAATTAGTAGACTGAAGAGTTGTGCAAACAGATTACAACTCGAGGATCATCTCATTAGGATGGCTTAGTAGACATTCCTTGTTTGGACATACTACCAGCCCTAGTGGAGGCAGCTATTGCTTCCCAAGTCCAGGGCACCCAGAAGGTGTTGTGCTTCCAGCAAATGTAGATAAGTTAAGCTACCCTGGAACCCAGAAGTAGTTTCCTTCTTGCCCTACGGCTTCTCACCAAAGACAATGTAGCCAAAATGACCAAAACCATCCCCTTTCTGCCCTGCAAGAGCCCGTGGATGGAGGACTGTGCTCATGGCGCTCCAGCATAAGCACCACCTTGCCCTTAATGCAGATCTTGGACAATTGTAGATAATGTTCCATCAGTACTAGGTGCTCACCTGGATTTTATTACCCTAGCCTGGACTGCAGAAATTCAGCCTCAGATGTCTCTAAGACGTTATCTAAATGAAAGATGGAGATAGAAAAGATGTGAAGCCTACCTCCTTCCTCGGAAGGTACATGCAATTTTTTAGAAAGCAAAATGTGCACATTGGAAGTGTGTGCACCCCCTTCCCCCAGTGGCAGAGTTGCAGCAATTGAGGTTTTAAACCTCAAAGGTCTTAGAATAAGTATAATTGGGTGTTAGGCCGGGTTGACTGGAAAAACAAATCCAGAGGCACTCATATATGTGTACGAAACAGCACATTTTCTTTCTATCAAGAAGTAATTGCATATCAGGAAAACATCCCAGCCCGGTCTAGCTCAAGTCTGTTTAAGTCCACTACTAGCCTATAAAGTCCTCTTCAGACTCATGAAGCCACATGCAGTGATGCAGGATGCACGAACATCACTCTCCAGGGGGTGCAAAGTGCCGTGGATCCAGTACTGTGAGAAACATCATAGGGCTTTTGTAGGTCTCAGCGTGGCTCCCCAGCTTGAAGATGAAAGTGGGGATAAAGGTGGGGTCCCCAGGATCCTCCTTATGAGAAGGTCAGATCCATAAGGAGGCACCATCAGGCTGTGACCTGTGTTAGACTCCACTTCAAGTTGACATGAAATTATGTAACTGCTACAAATAGTAAATCATATAAATAGTAATGTTCGAGAGAAGCAGAGGGCTGGAACCTTTCCTTGCATTGAGCCTTGGAGAAAGACACATGGTTCAAAGAAAAGTGCCCAGAGCTAATAGTGAGAGAATTTTAACTATACCATGTTGCCATTTTCTAACTGCAGTACCTTCTTCACACACATTACTTTATCTCTCTGAGCTTTTAATTTCTTCATTGGTAAAGTGGAATTAATATCATCTATCTTACCATTTATTCCAAAGCCTGGAGATTATGTATAGAAAGGGCTTAGCCTAAAGGCTGGCAGATTATAGACAGTAGGCTAACTGATGGCTTCCCTTTTTGACCCACAAGTTATTTGGTTTTCAATTACTTGGGGATTTTTCCAGAGATGTTTCTATTATTGATTTCTAACTTAATTCCATTGTGGTCAAAGAAAATACCTTGTATGACTTGAATCCTTCTAAATTTACTGAGATTTCTTTTGTGGCCCATAGTATGGTTTATCTGGATAAATGTGTTGTGAGCTTTTGAAAGGAATACTTGTTTTGCTGTTGCTAGGTAGAGAGCTCTAAAAATATCATGTAAGTCAAGTTGGTTGCTGTGGTTCAAATTTTCTATAAAAGCTTACTATTTTTTTTGGTCTAATTGTTCTATCAACTCCTTGGAGTTCTACCAATTTTTTTGATTATTTTGAAGCTCTATTAATAAATGCATACATGAACAAAGCCCATATGGAAGAAGTACACCAGCCTGTGTAATCATGAGGTGTTGATGGGATCAGGTATCCAGCATCAAAGACCCAGAACATAAAAATCCTATCAATGTGAATGAGGGGGAGCACAGAGTGGAGACCCAAAGCCCATCTGTAGACAATTGTATATCACCTAACAAAGGGGTCACAAGGAGACGAACCAGTCACAGTATGGTATAGCACTGATGAAGCATACAGCTTTCCCCTAGGTCTTTAAGGCTTCCTCACCCCCACCCCCAACCCCAGTATTACTTTACAAATCCAGCTAGACCAGAGCATGCACACATAAGAGCTGGCAACACAGAGAATCCAGGACAGATAAACCCCTCAGGACCAATAAGGAGAGTAGTGATACCAGGAGGGTAGGGAGAAGGTGGGGGGAGAAAGGGGAACACCGCAATCATCGACATATAACTCACTCCTTCAGGGGCAAGGACAACAGAAAAGTGGGTAAAGGGAGATAGTGGACAACGTAATGAAAATATAAAAATAATAATTAAAAGTTTATCAAGTGTTCATGAGGAAGGGGAGGATGGAGTTGGGGATAACGAGGAGCTGATACCAAGGACTCAAGTAGAAAGAAAATATTTTGAAAATGATGATGGTGACATATGTATAAAGTTCTTAATGCCATGGATGGATGGATAGATGGATGGATGGATGGATGCATGCATGGTGATAAGGACTGTAAGAACCTCCAATAAAATGATTTTTTAAAAGTAGATGCATACCCGTTTAGGATTATTATGTCCTCTTGTTGTATTGACCCTCACTTTTTTTCCTTTCTTGTTCATATGTTTGAAAGTGAACTTGTATGCCACTAAAGACTCTTATTTGATCTTACTTTTCCTCCTTTTTTGGACAGTATTCAGATCTGTGGGGTACGAGGTCTGGGGGATTGTGGTGTTTGTCCCTTAAAGGCTGTGGGCCTCCACGCTGCCCGTGTCCATTGGGTTTTTTTAAAATAATTTTATTGGGGGCTCTTACAGTTATTATAACATTCAGTACATCACCTGTATCAAGCACACCTGTACACATGTTGCCATATACATTTCCAAACATTTTCCACTTGAGCCCTTGGTATAAGCTCCTCTTAAAAAAAAAAAAAAAAAGCTATTCCCTCCCCCCTCTTTTTTTAATGAATCATTTTATTGGGTACTCATACACATCCCATCACGATCCATACATACATCAATTATATGCAGATCTCATTTGCACACTTGATGCCATCATCAGAAGCATGTTCTCTTTAGTTGCATAGCCTGTCAGAACAAATGAAATCAGCAAGAGTACCCTGGTAAACGTCTCTTAAATGTGGTTTCCTCTTTCTTTTTTCTCTCCCCTCCTCCCCTCCTCTCTAGTCCCACCCCCATCCCTGGCCTTCAGGATTTTTCAAAGCCTTACCTTTTGTTGTAAAAACCATGTATCTCTTTCTTTGTTTTTTCTTATAATAATAATGTTATTAAATATTTGCTTTTATAAGACTACCTCTGTAAGCACAATGTTCTCTAGTTTTGTCCATGTGTTGCGGTATTTAAGAGTTGTCCGGTGATGAAGTGGTTGTGCGCAGGACTGCGGCCCACTGGAATGGAGGTTCGATTCCAGCAGCAGTTCCACAGGAGCAAAGGCTGGCCTCCTACTCCCACCACCAGAGGGCAGTGATGCCCAAAACAAACAAACAAAAAGAGTTGTCTGTCCTTTTTATTTATGTATTGTATTCTGTTGTACAAATACACCAATTTTATCCTTTCCTCTCTCACTGGAGTTTTGGGCTGTATTGCCCCCCTTTATTATAATGAAATAGCCATCTTTTCCCTGGTAATAATTTTTGCCCTGAAAATTACTCTGTTTGATAATGATATAGCCATTCTAGCTTTCCTCAACTAGCTTTATTTATGCTCCATTTTTTCCTCTTCTATTTGTATCTTCGTCCTTAAAGCATGTACGTTCTAGGCAATGTATGTTTTAATTATGATTTTTAGAACATTTACATTAAATGTGATTATTGACGAGATTAAGTTTAAATCTCCCATCTTGCTACTTGTTTTCTATGTGTTTCATCAATTCTTTGTTCTTCCTTTTTTCTCTGCCCTTATATGAACTGAAAAAATTTTTAATTGCCTTTGTTAATTTATTAACTATAATAACATTAAGGGTTGTATATAAATATATATGAATGTATCTATTTTACAGTATACACATAGATGCTGTATAAAAATACATGTAACCCTTCAAACATATAGAACATAGGTAAAATAACTATTTTAAAGTCCTTATCTGCTTAACATTTGTGTCAATGCTGGATCAGTTTCCCTCATTACATGCTTGGTAATTTTTTTTAACTAGTTAAGTTTTTTTTTAATCATTTGATTGGGGGGGGGGTTGTACAACTCTTATCACAATCCACACATTCATATATTGTGTCCAGTGCATTTGTACATTTGTTGCCACCTTCATTTCCAAAACATTTCCTTTCTACTTGAGCCCTTGGTATCAGCTTCTCGTTTTTTCTCCTCCCTCCCCAACCCTCCATCCCTCACAAACCCTTGAAAATTTATAAGTTTTGCCATGTTTTCTACTATCTGATGTCCATCCTCCTGAGAGGGGGCTACAGGTAGATCATTGTGATCGGTTCCCCCTTGGTCCTCACCCTCCTGGCATGGCTGCTCTCGATATTGGTCCTGAGGGATTTATCTGTCCTGGATTCCCTGTGTTTCCAGCTCTTATTTGCACCCTTGTACATGCTAGCCCGATTTGTAAGGTAGAATTGGGGTCATGATAGTGGGGGGAGGGAGCATTAAAAAACTAGAGGAAAGCTGTATGTTTCATCATTGGTACACTACACCCTGACTGGCTCATCCCCTCCCCATGACCCTTCTGTAAGGAGATGTCCAATTGTCTACAGATGGGTTTGGGGTCTCCACCATGCACTCCCCCTCATCCATATCGATATGATTTTTTTGGTCTGGGTCTTTGATGCCTGATACCCGATCCTATCAACACTTCATGGTCACATAGACTGGTGAGATTCCTCCATGTGGTCTTTGTTGCTTTTCACCTAGATGGTCACTTGTTGAACTTCAAGACTTTAAGACCCCAAACACTATATCTTTTGATAGCTGGGCATCATCAACTTTGTCTTCAGCGATTGTGTTGGGAAGGTAAACATCACAGAATTCCCGGTTATTAGAACAATGTGTCCTAGCATTGAGGGAGTACTTGAGTAGAGGCTCAATGTCCATCTGCTACCTTAATACTAAACCTTAAAATATATGTACATAGCTCTATTTCCCCATCATCATATGTAAAATATTTACATATGTACCTGCTTGTATTTAGACCTCTATAAATGCCCTTTGCCTCCTAATTCTCTCCTCTATTTACTTTTATGTTCATCTTATTCCATTATCACGTTCAGCCTTCATTTGGGTTTCAGTAAATCCTCTGGGTTACTTTGCCCTTCAGCAAGCCCTACCAGGCCTCTTTCACCCTCCTTGCCATCAATTTTAAATCCACTTGTTGTTCCTTGATCCTGGGTTTGTTAACACCACTTCGTTTCTCCTGCTTTCCCCTCTCCCATGTCCCCCGGTTCCATTAGTCCTGTTGTTTTCTCCTCCAGATTATTTATCCTGCCATGCTTGGCAATTTTTTAAACTCAACACCAGCGTGTGATTTTGAACTTGTCAGATGATGGATAGCTTTGTGTTCCTATAAGCCTCTGCAAGCTCTGATCTGGGACACAGTTGTAACCTGAAAACAGTTTGCTCCTTCAGGTTTTTCTTTTATTATTAAGCAGCACCGGAGCAGTCTAAGGTTCATTCTTTCCCATGACTGAGGCCGCCCCTCCTGATACTCTACGCTGTATCACAGGGACCATGGAAATTTTCTTGGTGGGAACAAAGGCTGTTCATTCCTAGACCTAGATGCATACTGAACACGGTTACCTCTCATTCTTTCAACTATTCATTTCCCTGGTCTCAGGGTGTTTCCACACGGAATCCCTCCTCTGCAGTTCTCAGAGCTTCTCTGTGTGTGCGACTCTCTCCTCTCCAACACACTGTCCCACGAATTTTAGTGGTCTTGTTCTCCCTGGTCTCTCAGCCACCATTTGCTCAGAGACCCTGCCAGACCTCACTTTGGTGCCCTGCTCTGAGCTGTGACCTGGAGAGCTCCCACCAGCAGCGGTCAGGCTGAAGCTCTTGGAGGGCTCACTGTGGTTCTCACCCTTCACTCTCCTTCATTGGCTGATGCCATGTAAGCTACTGGTTCATGTAGTCCACCTGTGTTTTGGTTACGAGGCCTGGTGGTGACTTGTGTGTTGGGCTTCTACCTGCCAGGCCAGCCGTTCGAAACGACCAGTAAGTCTGAGGGAGAGAGACGTGGCTTTTTACTCTCGTACAGAATTTATACAGGAGCATTTATACTCTGACCTGTAGCGTCGCCGTAAGTCAGCATCAACTCGATAGCGGTGAGTTTGTTTGGGGTTGTTTGGCGTTTTGGTTGTGTAGAAACAAAGGTAAGTTCAGACCCTGTATCCCTTCTTGGCTGGAAGAGTCAATCCTGACAGCTCTCTTGATTGTTCAATTGTCTTCAGGAGAGAGAAAGAGAATATTTGACAGAGAAGACAGCTGTGCCAACATCATCCGATTCATGGATTTCCCTCTTCCAAATTCATAGGGGAAATACCTTACAGATCCTTTAAGTCTTAGGAGCAGAATACAGCCAAATATAGAATATAGCCAGAATATAGTCTTCAGAATATAGGCCATGCAGCGAGAGTCCTAGAGCAGAGTCTAAATTTGAAAAGGCCTAAAAATTAGAGGACATGGATTTGCAGCACAAAGGGAGTAACACACCAGCATCATTAAGTGCTAGTTTGAGATCAAACATAGGGACCCTGGGGGACCATGTCAATTCTTAAACAGGGTCGAGCAGGAAGTCCTGCTGAAGGCAATCTCTTCAGGCAACTGGAGTCTGCCTCTGCAGAGCAGAAGCAGGGTGCCCAGCAAGAATGCGGTAAATAAATCTCCTTCGTGAGATTGAAGTACTTCCTCAACCAGACCTGTACCGGAAGAGCAATCTCCTGGCCCATCTGGTGTTTTTCTGCCAGAAGAGGGAAAGGCTATTTCCAGAGAAAGCCAATCATGAGGCTCCAGTGGAGAAATTACATCTGGGGTGTCTCTCCTTGCCAGTGACTAAGAAGGAAAGCATCCAGAGAGGAAGAAAAATGAGCTGAAATACCATAGCAACTTGTCAGAATGGAGGATGGGCCAACCCACTACTGATGTGGAGGGAACTGTCCTCTAAAACTCTCACTGCAGCCCCCCCCCCCCCACGGGATTCAAGATGTACTCAGACCCAGGACAGTAGATGATATCACCAATAAACAATTGACTTGAAGACAAAAGAATTGGATTTGCGTTCTGATGTGTGATGGTTTCTTACATATGTAGTGTTGGCTCATAGTTTCACTTCCCTGTGAAACTTTGGCTTCCTCATCTGTGATGTGAAGATCTTGAGAAGGCCAGAGTAAAGAAAGCGGGGAAGAGGTCCCTTGAGACCAGGGTAAAGTACAAGAGTTTGGGGACTTACCCTAATTTTCTGCCCTTCATTCATGTTAAGATCCAGAAGCAAGCTTGGTCCTTCCCAGTACCTGCTCTCCTGATGCTCATGTATTTTTTCTTTTTTCACTGCCAATCAAACCATGCCGAACTGTATGAAGATAATCACAAGGATTGTGGCTCTCTCCTGGTTCCCTGTTGGCCCCAATCTCTAGTTCACTCAACTCCCTTTTGAACAGTGACAACTTTGGCCCACCCTCCTCCTCGTCCCCAGGATAGTCAAGAATGCCAATGCCGTGTCACCCACGGAGGTGACTCTTGGCTCAAGAAGTGGGTTTTCTTCACCATCTCTCCAACCCTTTCCTTCAAAAAGCCAGTTCCTTGCCCCTGAGCTCCAGTTCGGGTGTCTGGAGCCAGGCTGGTGGAGCAGGGATATCTGTACTTTCAGAGTCAAGTTTTCAGAGACTGTTCTTTTTAAGGTAGAGTTACTGGCTGGGAACTAGTCACTCAAAATTCTGGGTTCTCCAGCGTTTCCTGGGAGGAACTGAAAATTTTTTTACAAATTTCTCTCCAGTCACCTGTGGTGGTCTTGATGCAAGCTGGCCCGAGCCTGGCCCCCGGCCCCCAGCCCCAGGAGTCCCCCCTGACTGGCCTTCCACAACTCTCCCTGACCTTCCAGTGGTGGCGCTGG
>PVJH01034852.1:0-20192 GCA_004026705.1 Nesogale talazaci
GGCTCATCTAAAGCCATCCATTGGTCAAAAAAATGTTTAAATAATGTTAAAAGTAGACTTTTGCATGTATGACCTGGAACTGTAGTAGTGATACATTTGGTCTTACCTTGCACTTATCTTTGAGGATGAAGAGAGGAGAGTAATTGGGAATGGATAGGAAAAGGGCATTGAGGCTACTGGCACCATTCTGTCGTTTAGTGCAAATGGTAGTTACATAAATGTGTCTACTTATAAAACACGATGTGTGAAATTTGCTTGACTTATCCTCCATTTGTTGTCCCTCAGTTGGCCTCAGTATAAATCCCCATGATCTATTAATTATTAGACATTTCTTCTCACTCTTCTCCAACTTTTCAAACGTAAACATTCAACTTTACCTTCTGTTCTACCTCAAAAGGTGCCTGCTGTTGTTGTTAGGTGCTGTCAAAGAAATTCCCACCCATAGATACCCTATGCGTAACAGATCAAAACACTGCCCATCCTGTGCCATCTTCACAATGGTTCGTATGCTGAAGTACATCGTGGTAGCCACTATGTCACTCCATCTCAATGAAGGCCCTCTACTTTAACAAATATGTTGTCCTTAGCTTCTCCAGGGACTGCTATCTCTCGCCTACATATTTCAAGTAGGTAAGATGAAGTCTTCCCATCCTTGCCTCTAAGGAGGACTCTGGATGTACTTCTTCCAAGACAGATTAGTTTGTCCTATTGACAATCTGTGGAACTTGCAATATTCTTTGCCAACACCACAGTCCAAATGCATTTATTCTTCTGCAGTTTTCCTCATTCAATGTCCAACATTCATGCAGAGGAGCTAATTAAAATACAATGGCATGACAGGGAAAGCAGTGCAACTGCACTAGGTCCTCCCTTTGCCATACCATTGAAAATACCTCTCTGGCACTGACTGAAGCCACACACCCAGAGGAAAGCAGGCAAATGCAGGGAACTTGGAGCTCAGACTCAGATTAGAATACTGCAGGAGTGAGTTAGACTTTTCCTCAAGATTCTCAGCCACAGGGAAGGCAGCAGAACAGCTCTGACATCACCCTTTCCTTGTGATGGGCAAAACATCCTTTTCTTTTGGCATTGAAATCCCCTCTCCAGTTCTGGCTAAAACTCTGAAACCCTACCTAAGCAGGCAAACTAAGGGAATTTAGAAGCTGGACTCAGGTCAGGATGCCACAGGAGCAATTTTGACTTCCCACCGAGATACTCACCCACTGAGAATTTGGGGCAACCCTGCTGAGGTCTCCCTTCCCCGCACCATTATAGTTCCATTTCTGACACTGGCTGTAGTCCTGCACCCCCCCCCCCCCCCCACTATTGACAATGGTAAATTCTGGGAACATAGAAGCTGGATTCAGATCAGGAGCCATTTAGATTTTTCACCCAGATTCTTGCCCACAGAGAGCAAAGTAGCACCTTGCTGAGATTCCCCCTTCCCACACCCTGCCCAGTATCTCTCTCACTGCTCGTGATCAGGCTGGAGCAACTTTCATAGACTAGTGTCTATGACCAGTCTGAAACCAGATTCCCAAGCAGCCTTCCCCAACTCTCAGCCCCTGTGCCAGTCTGTGGTATGTGTGATCTGCTTGACCAGCACTCCCTCTGCTGCCTGTGATTACTGAGCCTGTGCTGCCTGAGAGAGCCACGCCTGCTGCCCTCCAGATAGACAACCCTGGAATTCTAGGGAGAGAGTCATCCCCAGTGAGCTGGAGTTACCACTTGAATCCGCAGTGAAGCTAAGAAAACACAATGTCAGAGCAGGACCTGAAGCTAGCGACCCGCATAGCAGAGGCAGAGTTTAACCGCCAAAGAAATAAATATTCAGTATGCTGCTTATATTCATACAGGATATGAGAGAATCAATAGAGAAAAAGAATAGAAATAATAGATAGGATACAGTCTGCTTATCAAAGGGAAATATGAGAGTTAAGGGGATATGCAGCAGAAACAAAGCAAATGGTAAAAGACCTTACCACCAGAATGGCTGAAGTGAAAAATCATATCAGTGACCTTGAAGATAGCCATGTAGAATTCAACAAACATGAGAGACAAACAAGATAATAATTTAAAAAGCTGAAGAAAACCTGAGAACAATCATTTATGCTATGAAGAGAATCCAATATTCAAATAATTGGATTACCAGAGAAACACAAACCAAGAGCAACAATAAAAAAAAAATCAAGAGCCAAGTTAGAAAGGCAATTCCTGGAAGAAAACTTCCCTAGTTTAATGAAGGAAAGTCAGACAGTCATCCAGGAAGCAGAGAGAAGAGAAACTGGACTAAAACTCAAGAACACATCAAGGCATATAGTAGACTTTGAGAAAAGGAGAAAATATTAAAAGCAGTTGAGAAAAAAGTGCAGTCACTGATAAGGTCAGCTAAAAGTATGTTCAGACTTATCAGCAAAAAGTTTGAAGAAGAGGGCATAATGAGTAGCATCTTCCAAAAGTTGGAGGAAAATGGCAACTCAAGAATCCCTTATCCTGTCAATTTTTTCATTAACATAGATGGAGAGGTAAGTTTTCCACGTTCAGAAAAATTTAGAGAATATGTCGAAGAAAACCCCCTCCAAAACACAGCACTACAAAAATCATTTTCCATTCACTTTTCTCAAACGACCAACCTCCACAGAGCACAAACAAGAGACCAATGCAAAATGCAACACTATCCAGAAGTCAAAACACAGACGGCAATGCCCAAGAGCTTTTCAAATTAACTGTGAAAAGAAGACAAGTATAAGTCCCCCCCTACCCGCACAAACATAATACACTACTAAGGAAGGAAGGAGGAAAATGTCTATCTTAGAAGGTATGCAGTGATAGCAGAGTAATATGGATGTATGTAAAAACACTGAAATCAATGGCATGAATTCTCCTATCAAAAGTCAAAGGCTAGCAGATTGGTTTAGGGAGTAAAATTCATCAATCTGTTGTCTGAAAGAGACAGATCTCGAGGTCACAGACCAAAAATGGTTTAGGATCAAAGACTGGCAAAAGATAGTTCAAGCTAATGGCAAACTAAGAAAAGCAGGAGTTCTTAATCTTACAAAACTGATTTTAAAGTGCAGGGCATAGCAAGAGATAAGTGTGGGCACTCTAATGTTAAAGGGATCAGTAGAACAAGAGGCAGTGAGCATAATAAACTTATATGTACCTAATGAGAGACCCATGGAATATGCCAATCAAATCCTTCAAGAGATGAAAAATGAAATAATCAGATCAACAATTACAGTAGGGGCCTTCAATATGCTGCTCTCCACAAAGAATAGGTCAGTGGGAAATTGGCTCAAAAGGAGGCGACATAACTAAACTCTACAATTAGCAACTCAACCTCAGTGACATATTCAGAGTTCTCCACCTTACTGCAAAAAAAGAGATCACATTCTTCTTAAATACACTTGGCATGTATTTGGAAATAGACCATATCCTGGGACACAAGTCGAGTTTTAGCAACTTCAAACATAGAGGTCACTCAAACTTTTGCCACAACACCATAAAACTGGAAATCAACAAAGAAAGATAAAGTAAACAAGGGCCAATAATTGGAGGATGAATAATTTGATTCTTCCAAAGGAATGGGTACTGGCCCAAATTAGAGATGAAATTGCAGTTTCTAGGAATCAATAAGAATGAGAACACAACGTACTAAAACCTATGGGATACAGCAAAGGGAGTTATAAGAGGATGCTTGAAGGTGATAAATGTGCATATGAAGAAGGGAAAGAGATTTATGGTGGCTACTCTCCGTAAGAGATATGTCCAGATGATGCCCGTCTCTGTGTGTTTCCTTCCTGTGCCTGGGAATCTTTTATATGTGACTCCCAAACATCTGAAAGTAGTCTTTGGATTATTCTTCTTGGGGGCTATTCTCTGCCTTTCTTTCTCATGGTTCTTGCACACAGTTGACTGGCACTCAGAGAGGGTCTCTCAGCTCTTCTCTAAACTACTCTGCTCTGATACTGCTCTTTTGATCATGGGAAGTTTTGTTCCTTGGCTTTATTTTTCTTTATACTGTAATCCACAACCTTGCTTCATCTATTTGATTGACATCTGAGTACTGGACATTGCTGGTATCATTGTCTCTGAGTGAGACATGTTTGCCACTCCAGTGTATTGAGGAAAAAAACAGGAGTGTTTCTGGACCTGAGCCTGAGTGGAATCATTCCTACATTGTATTATGTCATCTCAGAGGTCTTGTTATAGGCTTGTACTATAGGCCAGATCACCTGGTTGATGCTGATGGCCAGTGTGTACATAAGAGTCATTGCCTTATATGCAGCTGGATCTCTGAACATTTTTTTTCTTGGCCAATAGGATCATGTTGGGTTAATATGGCCACGGTTTGATTAGAGGATAAAGAGATAAATAGCTCAGCAAGGCCTTCCTGCCCCACTCTCTCTTGCGCTCTGATGATCAGAACAGCATGAGGTTACTTTAGCTAGTTCTCTGTCTCAACTTGTGAGCTACACTACCAGTGGACCATGTCATTAGAGTTAGAGGTTCCTTTGAGACCCTTTTCACCACACTGTTGTTATGTACATCACTTGAGCCTGAAGCTGGGGCAGTCTGTCATCTTGCATTACCTGAGTTGAATATCACAGCTGGGTCTGCTTTACTAGGTTTCCAAGTTGCTAACTGTTGGTGAACCACCCTTCTATTTACTGCCTATGGCCAAACTGCCTGCATTGTCTGAGGGAAGACTCAGTTGTTTGCTTTCTTGAGCTTGGACCCCGCAACCATCATGAGTTGAAGGACTTCCAGTATATTAATTGTTCCATGGAAGTGAGTTGAACTGAGCCCTATGTATTACCATGTGAACTAATTAGCTGTTAAGTTCCTTTGTGCTATGTATGTCTATCCATATCTATCTATCATCTATCTATCTATCTATCATCTATCATTTATCTATAATTATAGCTGTCCTGGTTTTGATTCTCTAGAGAACTCTAATACACCCTCTCACAAAACCTTCATCAGTTGGCACAGTCAACAGAATAATCTTTCTAATTGCAAAAGAAAAGAAATTATAAGAATTAAGGTGGAGAGAAATGAGTGGGAAAACAAACAAGCAAAATGGAGAAAATTAACTCATTAAAAAGTTAACTCTAAGGCTGAGCCCTGGTGGCATAAGTGGTTGAATGTGGGACTGCGGCCCACAGGCTTGGTGGTTCAAATTCAGCGGCGACTCTCGGGGGCAGCACTGGGTAGTGCCCATGACTACCAGAGGCAGTGACGTGTGCCTCCCCCCCACCAAAAAAAGTTAACTCTAACCCCACTGTAGAAGAAGCACACTAGCTTGTGTGACCATGAGGTATGGAAAGAATCAGGTATCAGGCATCAAAGAACAAAAATCATATCATTATTTGCCCACCCTCCTCATATGATTGCTGAAGACAAATAGTACAGAGGCAAACAGGGTGGAGGAAGCTGATGGTGCCCAGCTACCAAATGATAAAATGTCTGTGGTTTTAAAGACTTAAAAGTAAACAAGTGGCCATCTATCACAGAAGCAGCAAAGCCCACATGGAAGAATCACACCAGTCTGTGTGATCACGAGGAGTCGAAGCGAGCAGGTATCAAGCTTCGAAGAAAAAGAATCACATCACTACAAATGAGAGGGAGAGCAGTGTGGGGACCCAAGGCCAATTTGTGGGCAATTGGACACCCCCTTACAGTAGATTTGCAAGTAGGAGACAGGCCAGTAAGGGTACAGTGAAGCAATGATGAAACATACAGCTTTCTTCTAGTTCTTAAAGGCATCTTACCCCCTGCCCCAGCTATCATAATTCCAATTCTACCTTACAAATCCAGCTGCACTAGAAGTACACTCACAGAGATGAGAACTGTAAACAGAGGGAACCCAGGAGAGACGAACCCCTCAAGACCAGTAGTGAGAGTGGAGTTACTGGATGGGTGGAGGGAAAGTGGTGTAGAGAGGGAGAGTCAATTATAAGAATCTATACATAACCTCCTATCTGGAGGATGGAAAGCAGAGAAGAGGGTTGGGGCGGGGGGAGATGTCAGGAAGTTTAAGATATGACAAAATAATAATAATTTATAAAGTATTGAGAGTTAGTGGGGGAATGGGGAACAGGGAGTAAGGGAAAAGCTAAAAAGCTGATGTCAAGAGCTCAAGTGGAAAAGCAGATGTTTGGAGAATGATGATGGCAGCAGGCACACGGAGGTGCTTGGCATGGTATATGTATGTATGGAATGTAATAAGCAATGTATGAGTCCCCAATAAAATGTTTTTTAAAAAGGAGTGAAGGGGTGGAGTTTAGCCTGTCAACCAGATCACAGCTTGATGACCTCATTTGAAGGCACTAAGGAGGCAGAACATTCACACATCCCTGTGAGACATTACTCTTGACAAGACATATGGAGTTAGGCTAGCTAGAGCTGTGGAACGGAAGGAGCAATGCGGTGACTGACACCAGTGCTGAGATGCTTGCCATGCCCCTTGATACACAAGATTTTCCACCCACTGGCCTGTGATCTTTCTGAATTCAGCATCACTGCATGTGTTGCATGAATCTGAAGAAGAATTTATAGATTGGTATGGGAATATGGGCTAATATCAGAATTATAGACTTGATGTTGACTCTACTGGGATATTTTCTCAATATTCAACTTCTCTTGTATTTAAAATCCTTTCTGATATATACACGCTAATAAAATAATAATGGCAACATATGTATAAACATGCTTGATATAATTGATATGTGGATTGTTTTAAGAGCTCTTAAGAGCCCCTAATAAAATCATCTTTAGTTTAAGAAAAGTTTGTTCCTTGAAAGAACTAGCAGAATTGATAAACCAATTGCAAACCTAACAAATAATCAGATATCAATATCCAGGTTGAGGAATGAAACAGGGGAAATAAAATGGACCCAAATGAAATTCTAAGACTAATTAAATAGTACTATGAAGAACTGTGCTTCAAGGAATTCTAAAACTTGGAAGCCATGAACAAATATCTGGAAAATTAAACACTCCCCAGATTAAGCCATAGAGACGTCAAGAACTTGAACAAACCTATAACAAAAGAAGAAATATATAAGATATCAAGGAACTATCAACAAAACAAAGCCCTGGTCCGGATGGTTTCACAGATTTCTATCAAGCATTCAGGGAAGAGCCGACACCAATTCTACATAAGCTCTTCCAGATTTTAAAAAAGGACAGTACACTACCAAACACATTCTATGAAGCTGTTTTAACACTGATATTAAAGCCAGACAAGGATTTGAGTTGAATTGAGAACTATAGGCTGATATCTCTAATGAACATAGATGCAAAAATCCTGAACAAAATAATGGCCAAAAAATACAAAAGTATATAAAAAGATAAATTTAAAAGAACCACAGGACAATATCAATAGAAACAAAGACAGCATTCAATAACATTCACCACCAATCCTAACTAAAACACTCAAGAAGATAGAACTCCATGGAAATTGCCTCAATATAATGAAAACTATGTATGCAAATCTAACAGCCAGCATACAACCAATGGAGAAAACATGAAAATATGCCCACTGAAAAAGGGAACTAGACAAGGGTGTCCCTTATCCCCACTTTTATTCAACATCATCTTGGATGTGCTAGCTAATAATATAAGACTATGAAAGGATATCAAAGGTGTACATCTGGGGAAAGAGGAAGTTAAGTTATTGCTAGTTTCAGGTGATATGATTTTATATATTGAGAACCCAAATTTTCCACAACAGGAGTGCTGGAAGCAATAGAGGAATTTGGTGGAGTGGTAGGACACAAGAACAACAAGCAGAAGTCAAGTGGATTGCTGTATACAACCAATGGGATTATATAAAAAGAGATCAAGGCGGTAGTACCCTTCCAAAAGTCAAGCGTAAATTGAAATACCTAGGAATATGTATAACCAAAAGGGGAAAAATTTGTATGAGGAAAATTATAGACCATCGTTATAAGAAACTAGGAGGGACTTTCACATGTGGAAAAATATTCCATGCTCCTGTATTGGTAGACTTAATATTATAAAGATGTCAATGAGACTGAAGGCCCTATATAGGTAAAGGCAATCCCAAGATAAAGACTAATATCATTTTTTTCCCAAAGAAATGGAAAAACTGACCACCATCTTCATACAGAAGGGGAACAAACTCAGAATTGGCAAAGAACTCTTCAAGAAAAAGAATAAAGCATGTGGGCTTGCATTACCTGTCTCTAAAATGTATTGTACAGTCACAATTGTCAAAACAGCATGATACTGATATAATGGTAGAAACATGCACCAAAGGATAACCACAGAAAATCATGAAATAAAGATAGCAGAATATAGACAACTATTCTTTGATAGAGCTCCCTCTCCCCTCAAATCAAATGAAAACTTTCCGACCCAGTAATTCCACTACTGGGAAAATACCCAGAAGAAATGAGAAACAGGCAACGACCAGATAGCTGTGTACCAATTCTTTGCTGTATAGTTAACAATTGTGAAGACTTGGAAACAGCCTAAATTTCCATCAGTAGATAATTGGATTTAAAACTCTGTTATATAAACGAATGAAGAACTATGTGTCCCAAAGAAAATAGTGATAAAGTGATGAATCACCTCATCTCATGATAGGAACTGGAGGATATTATGCTGAACACAGTTAGCCAAGCACAAAAGGACAAGTACAACCCGAGTCCACTGAGGTAAGTTCAAACAACAGAATGGGCATAGGGGAAAATGTACACAGTTTCCAGAACAAGGACCAGAAACAAGAGCCAGACTAAACACAAGGATGCACATGTCACCAAAGAAAAAAGGAAAAAAATAAAAGTGTTGCAGATAGCAACTGTATGGAAAGATACCCTCCACTCCCTTTGTATACCTTTATGGTCCACAGAGGGATAGCGGAAGGAAAAAGATGGCAATGGGGGAACAGGGCACTTATTTACCCAAGGGAATCATATTGTTCATGTCTCCATAGGAAAGGGAGAGAGAGAGTAGACATTATTCAGATGCACCCAGCCTTGAGGATGACGTTCTTGTTCAGAGTAGCTGGTTTACAAAACCTGCAGGGTTGACCCCAGCTCAAGGTATCATGCCTGCTTCGTAGATGTCAACATTACAAAGGATGTCACAGAAGATACAATTCAGAGAAGTGTAGTTGGTTTGACTCACTCACGTGGGGGCAAACCAACAGGGTAGTGCAACAGACCAGCAAGGGGAGGGAGGTACAAAGGACCTACGAAACCTAAGAAATCTCAGTTGCAGACTTCTGACTCAAGGGTCGGTGCTGGATCTTTCATTTGAACTGTTTGGGGGATATTCACAAGGAGGCCAAACTGAAAGTCTAAAGGTGTAACAGGGTGTAGTTCCATGTACCTTGTCTTGAGGAAGACCTCGCAGGGAGTAAGCATGTATACCACATCCAAGGATTTATTTATCTCCTAGCATCTCCAAATAAGGTCATCAAGCTACAACCTGATTGACAGGCTAAACTCCACCCCTTCACCCTTAAATCTCAAATTGACAACAGATCATGTAGCTACCACAGAATGTTATAATGCCTCAAAGAGCTTCCAATAAAATGATTTTTAAAAATGCCCTTGTGTGGTCACAGCACACCTTAGTCCTCAAAGGAACAAACATGCTTTTCTACAACACTCTAAAGAAGTCTTGTGTAGTAGTTTTATCCAGTTCAATCTGTTATTGGATCTTTTTACTTTTGCTTCCACTGTCTTGTTTGGATCCACACAACACAGTGTTTTGAATACTTTAAACTTTCTTTTTCATTTTTTTTTGGCATCACTGCCCTCTGGTGGTGGGAGTAGGAGGCCCAGTGTTTGCTCCTATGGAGCCGCTGCTGGAATTGAACCTCGATTCCAGTGGACCGCAGTCCCGCGCACAGCCACTACACCACGGGGGCTCAGCCCACTTTCTCTCTTTTCCATGATGATACCTATTGGTCCAGTTGTGAGGATTTGGGGTTTCTTTACATTGAGTTGTAATCCACACCAAAGGCTGCAATGCTTGATCTCCTCAGCAAAGCAAGGTTGTATCATCTGCATATCACAGGTTGATAATAAGCCTTTCTCCAATTCTCATTATTTGTTTAGAATACAGATAACCATGCAGTATAGTTTAAAATCTTTTGGTTTAATATCTTTTGTTGTGTTCATACAACTGCCCCTTAATCCACGTGAGGACACGTAAAACAATTAAGGGTTTTCATTGTCTATTGCTTCCATACAGAACACTGGAAGTTGAAAACTAGCAAATAGGACTGGATTTTCTCACAGGGTCAAAATGCAAGCCATCACTACCTCAGTCAACCTGTCCCTCTCTGTCAGCTCTGATGCAGCATCAATCTTCTCTTGAGTTTAGATGTTTCTCAGTGCAGAGAGCCCAGATCAAAAGGAAGCTCCACTCCTAGTTTTTATTTTTTAGTAGCAAAGTGCCACTTTTCTTGCTCCTTTCACTTTTCTTTTAACTCTTGAAAGATAAAAGGTATGAGTAAAGCAAAATGTGAGTAAGTAAAGATAGGGACTCAAGTTACGATCTACCTGAAACCTGGCATACACATAAGCAAAATAAAACTTCTTACAGCCTATCAGTTTAAACGTCATGATGCTTCATTGTTTCTTGTGTCTTGTCCAACCATTTCAAAGTTAATGGTATAGGCTATGATAGAAACATCTTCCTGAGGAGGATATGACATAATGTCTTGATAGAAGCTTATGGCCCATATAACCTCATTAGATCTCTTAGACTGAGAGTCTTGGTATAGAGAACATTTTCTTTCTTTGCTAGAGAGGTCAAGGAAAGAGCAATACAGTGTTTTCCATTAATGAAATAACAGTTGGAGATCACGTCCCTCAAGGAGCTTGATTCTTATTTTTAGCTCAGCTCAAAGGGCTGTAGTCTATTTTAGCAAGCCCTGGGACTTCCCACAGCAATCTGAGAGATGGATGTTCTGGCTGCAAATGTGCTTAGATATTCCAAGTGAGAGAAAGCAATGAATTGGAGAGTATGTTCATCAGACTATGGGAGGTATGTTTTAACTAAAAGGGATTTGACCTTATTTTTTGAACCCTTGGCCACAGGAAGTAAATACAATCTGGAAAGACCTGAGTTCACAGTATGATAGTTAATCTCTCTGAGTCTCCGTTTCTTCATCTGTAAAACAGGAATGGTGACTTCCATTGCAAAGGAGTTCTGGGGGCCACTGTGGATAAGATATTGCAAAGTTTCTCATAAGATCAGTGGTTCAAACCTACCAGAAACTATGTGTCTTTCTGGGTAGACTAGAGAAACAAGTTCAGAGACACTCATATATTTAGAAGAGCTTTATAGAAAAGAGCAATTGTATATTAAGGAAACAACCTCTCCCAGTCCAGATCAAGCTTATAAGTCCAATATTAGCCACACATCTAATACCAATCTACAAATTCCTCTTCAGACTCATGCAACACATGCAGTGATACCCAATGCAGAAAGATCACAGACCACTGGGGGAGGGGAGAGATTTGTGGCTCCAGTGGTGGTGCAAACATCTCACTTTTGGCATGGATCTCCACTGGATCCTCCAGGGCTCTGCCATCATTGGCATTCTCCATGTGACTTGCCACACAATCCCTAGGAGAAAGATGAAGCTATCTGCTCCTGTGAATATGTACAGCACAAGAAACCCTCAAAAACAGTTCTGCCCCTTCCTCTAAGGCTGTGAGCTGGAATCTATTGGGAGGAATCTTCTCAAAGGCAATGGGTATCATGAACCATTATCAGGAGCATTAAAGAAGATATGCCATATATGATATGATACCTGTCATATAACAACTGATCAAGCTAAGTAAGACAGTTTCTTCTCCATCATTTATGGGTTCTAGTTTGGCTCTATCAACTCTCATTGGTTGCATTATTGCAACTTTACCTTACAAGAATTAAAACTGATCTAACCTGTAGTCTAGAGAAGTTACAAATGACCAAGTCTAGCAGCTCAGAGCCTTGACTTTATTTAATCAGAAGCACCAAAAATTTATGGAATAATTCCATCATCCTTTAGTTCTATTTATGTATATTTTTGAAGCCACCTCTTATTCTGGCATCTATCCCATCTTTAATTAAGCCTTCATAATTTGTTCCAGTTTTTTAAAAAAGAAATCCTTGCATTTCCATGTCTGGATTCCATTGTTTAATAGAAATGCCATGTGCAGAATTTTGGAAATAATAGAACATTAAGTTGTCTCAAGTAAAAGAGTTTGAAGACACTAGAAGCTTGCTTATCTTTAATACAAATATTCATTTCAGAATAGATTCTTTGCTTCTGGGTCTCATTTGGGTTGACTTTTATTTTTTGATTCAAATTTGTTGTATTTTTGCAAACAAATTGCTCAACCCAGAGTTACTCTATACCTTACTGTCTTTTTGCAAAGGTTAAATAAATAGAAAAAAAGAGAGAAACAAAAGAACGACTAGGGATACTATGAAAGGTAGGTTTTTTTTGTGGCAGCCTGGCCAATAGGAACATGTGGGATCAATCAAGTCACAGTTTGATTAGAGGACAAAGAGGTGACTGGCTCAGAAAGGCCGGCCCTTACTCTCATGCTATCTGGTGATCAGACAAGCTTGGTGCTGCTTAACTAGTTTCCTATCTTAACTTGTGAGCTATGTTACCCATAGGACAGCCAACCTGTGAATCAAGTTGCTAGAACTTTTGGCCCCTCCAAAACCTGCTTCGCCATGCTGCTAGTGTATATATTGCTTGGACTTGAGGCTAGTGGATTCTGTCATCTATGACAGTCATGTGCTTATGTTAATTTTATGATTGAAATGTAGGGGTGGAGTCTAGCCTGTTAATTTGGAGATAGCCATTGAGTAGCCAATGAGGCCTCCATGTGGGCATGGCTTTCTCCTGAGACTTCTGTGAAATCTCGCCATATTTCCCTCGTGAAGATGAGAAACTATCTCCCCAGTTCTTGGGAGTTAGTCTGAGAGACAATTAATCACAGACAAGACAAGATGGCAGAGTCCGAGCTACTGCAGGAGCCAGAGGAGAAGCCACACAGCCTTGCCCTGATGGAACCAGACCTCTGAAGCTAGAGAAGCTGGCTCCCTGCCAGTGATGATTTGCTTCTGCCATGGAATGCTATTGAGCCCTGGAAGTGAGGAGCCACGGGGAGGACCCTGTCAACGCCGGGGCTCTGCATCCACTGGCCTGTGACTTCGTGAGTCAGAAGATATTATAGACTGCTATCGGGCATAAGGGCTAATATTGGACTTATGACTTTGAACTGGACTGGCTTGGGATGCAGTGTTCCATTCCTTTTGTATACAAACCATTCCCTAATGTCCATATGTGTGTCTATGAAATTTGTTTCTCTAGTCTACCCGGACTAACACATCATCTTACACTGCTTGAGTTCAATAGCCCATCTGGGTCTTCTTTGCTAAGCTCCTGAGATGCTGACTGTGGGTTACTCACCATGCTGCTTGCTGCCTGGGGGTGGACTCTGCCTGCATTGGCAGAGGAAAGACTCCGATGTTTGCTTCCTTGATCTCAAATTTGGCAGCCCTCGTGAGTGGACAGACTTACAGTATATTAACTGTTCCATGCAAGTGAGTCATATTGAGTCCTCTGTAGTGCTGTGTGGACTAATTAGCTGTTGTTTTTCTTATATTTCTTTGCGTTCCATAAATCTATCTATCTAATCACAAGTGTTTTGGTTTTGTTTTTCTAGAGAACCCCACTTAACACCGATATTTTAGATGTTATTTGCAACATATTGAGCAATGTATTTAATCATTATTAAATGAAATCTCAAAATGAATTAGATACTAATCATCAAAAGTATGAGTAAATAATGACCAGTTATTAGAAAAAGTATAAGACATTGAGAAGATTCACTAATTGTCAAAAACTTTAAGTTAACTCTTCCATTGGCAATATCAATTATTTTTATTCTTCGTGTCACATAGACACAGGATCATGAGTTGATGGTTTAGCTGCCTCCGGTTGGGCACAAGTTCAGGTTGAGAAGAAAGGATAGTTTCTTTCATGAACTCTCATATCACATAATATTCCTTTCTTATTATAATGAACTGACTTGTGTTTGGTCATGGACAGGAAATAGCCAAGCTTTTCTGTTTGAAGTATATGTAGGCTGAAAGAAAGGAATGGGGGAATTTAATTGTGCCTTATTGTCTATAATGTTACCTGAAATATGGTAGATGTCTGGATATAAAACCAATTAGTAAATTTGTCATGCAATTCCCAGGATATTTAGGTGTTAGACAACTTCTCTCTTAACAAAAAATACAAAAAAAAGAAGGTATCTGTGGCAGAAGAATAAATGGTTGGATAGGTAAAGATTGGAAAAAATGAATGTTTACTGTCCATATGCTATATTGTAAGAACCCTGATGGAAACCTTATACATAATACCTATAAAAGTTACAATACTCCTAAGAGGTAGGCATACTTATTTATAAAGTGAGTCTCAAAGATAAGAGAGTCTCAAAGAGAGTAAACCACTTTCTCAAGGACTTAAGAGTATTGAAGAGAAGAGTTGAAATCATTCATGCTAGGAGCTGATAAAATGATTGGCCCAAAACAAGCAGAAACCCAAACTTTACATTCACCTTTAGCCATTTCATGGAGCCCTTTGCTCTTTAGTGATACAAAGTCATTCTGAAATTGCTTAAAGGGAAAAGTGATGTTTTGATCATACACTTTTGAGCCACACTAATGATTTCTTAAATTGTCTGGCTTTGGTTTTGAGCAGCAGAAGCAATCATCTCCTGCTTCAGAAAACAGGGAATATTTGTGGAGGTAGAAGTGTCCTGGGTTACATGGTTTGCAGACAGAATCAACAGAGTTGTTTTTCTTGCATTCTTTCTAAAGGTATCCAAATTTCTCTGTGGTGAATAAATGCACATTTGAGAAAATATTTTTAAATTTTAACCCAGAAGAATGGTTTAGTCTCCTATCCAGCTTGGAACATGTAGCCTGTAGACTAAAAAAAGGACCTCCATGTATCACGAGGCTAGATTACACCACCAGGTTGAGCTGTAATTGTGTTGAGCTGTATTCTCATAGGGACTTTTATGTAGGAGAAGATCCTTGATTATTATTAAAAAAACTTATCTGTAAGAACCCCAGTGAATAACCTTGCCATTGGGGATTTAGCAGCAAAGAGGAGAACAGAGCTGGAGAATATCTGAATCCGTAATTTAGGAAGACATAGGTTTAGGCATGCCTTTATGTCCAGTAGGTTTTCCCTACTTCCTTTATATTCTTGAATCTATATCTAGACACATAGACTCATGCCCTCTTTTTGATCACTAGCATCTTCTACAAGACATAGGACCTGGCTGCCATAATTTACTATATGATCTTATTTTCCCAACACTGTCCTCTTTTATGCATAAAGTCTCCTCTTTTAGGATAAAGACACTTTCTACTCCCATAGACATTTATAGTCTTGGAATCCCACAGGTACAGTTCTACCCTGTCCTATTGGGTCCCTATGAGTCCACATTACTCGAAGGCAATAAGTGAGTCCTCATTTATGGCTTTAAACCTGTGCTAGTTAGGCTTACTATCAACTTTACTGCACTAGAATTCTCAATAATTTGGCAGCTAAGACCTAGCAACCTCCCACAAAGTCATACCAAAGGAGCAAATGAAGGCTCCGAAAGTTTTATGACAATTACATCATTAAGATTAACTACTTTGGGGGGCCATCTCTTCTCCAGTTGCATTTTGAGTGCTTTCCAACATCACGGATTCATCTTCTGGCACAATATCTAACTATGCCTCACTCCTATTTCTGAGGTTTTCAGTGGCTAATAACTCAGAAGTTCACAGCATATTTCTTCTTCATAGTCTGTTCTTAGTTTGGAGGGTCTGCTGAAGCTTGTTCATCAAGATTGACCCTGCCGGTATGTGAAATACTGGTGGCAAAGATCCAGGCATCATGGAAACACACACGCCTACACAGAGTGACAAATTGGCAGATGAGTGATGGAGAGATTCCATCGTTGTTGTTGGTCCCCTTTAATTGGTCCAACACAACCCTATGTACAACAGAGGAACAATGTTGTGCGTAGGGTTCTGTGCCGTCCTCACAATTGTTCCTATACTTCAAAAATTCATTTTATTGGGGGCTCATACAACTCTTATCAAAATCTATACATACATTTATGGGCTCATGTGTATTTGTGTTTATGTTGCCATCCTCATTTTCAAAGCATTTTCTTTCTGCTTGCACCTTTGATGTCAACTCCTCCCCCACACCCTTTTGAACCCTTGATAATTTACAAATTGTTATTTTTTCTCATCATTCTCTGTCCAATGTCCCCCCTCATCCCTTTTTCTGTTGTTCAGGACGATCACAAGCCAGATGGGCAGAATGCCTTTGGATCCAGAGGTGTTGTAAACATCTCAGTGCTGGCAAGGGTCTCCAAGTGGCTCTTATGGCTTTACATGTCTGGTTGCATCCATGTGGCTTTTCTGCTGCAGGGCACTAGGGTAGCTCTATGTGACTGCACCTCAGATATGTCTCACAGGAAGTCAGTCTTGTCAGTCAAGTGTCTCCAAGGGAGTGAGATAATGTCTTTTGTCTCCAAGGAGGAATTACCACATTTCCCAGAATTCTCAGAGGAGAAGGTCATGCCCACACAGAGGTCTCATTGGCTAGCTCCAGATTGACAGGCTAGACCCCACCCCTACTCTTAATCCTCACATTGATACCAGATTAGGTGACTGCTACATCCTTCTTCAGTAACTGGTTTCTCCTGACATGCCCTAAGTATGTAAGAGGAAGTCTTGTCATCCTTTCCTCCATTTGGTTCCCACACCTACCTTCTAAAAAAATCAATCATTTCTTCCAATTCAGATTGAGAATTGTAATAAAATACGTTGTATCTTGCTATTTAGAAATGAATAACATATGAACCTTGAAGGTACAGGTTGATCATCTTCTGTGCATTCAGAAAATGAGAAAAAAGAATAAAGACATCAACATGATACAGAATAAAAAATAATATCCTAGAAGAAGTCATGGCCACTCAGTGGTTATGTACTTGGTGAAAGGTCAACAATTGAAACTCATCAGTTGCTGCTCTGTGGGAGAAAAAAAATGTTAGTTTACTTAAAGTCTGGTAATATTAAAAATAATGAAATAAACCAAAACATATATTAATCTCTATGCGAGGTTCTCTAGACATATCTATTAACATACACTAACAAGTTTGTACTGCATTTAGTTTTATCTTCATTTTCCAAATGAGGACACTACATATAGCTGTGATATTTATATAATCTGGTCTCAATTTGGGACTTGAGATGATTAAGAGTGAAGGGGTGGAGTCTAGTCCTTCAATTGGGTCAGAGTCAATGAGGCCTCTGTGTGGGCATGGCCTTCTGAGAATACTGGAAACTCTGTATTTTCCTCTTTGGAGGCAGGACATGCACTCTCACTTGACTCACTCCATTGGAGATACTGTATTGACAAAACACATGGCACTATGCTGATAGACCCCCATGCCCTGGAAACTGGAGAAGCCACATGGAGACCCCTGCCAGAGTTGAGATGCTTATAATGTTATTGGATGCAAAGATTTTCTACCCACTGACCTGTGGTAATCCTGCACTCGGCATCATTGCATGTGTTTCATGAACTTGAAGAGGACTTTACATATGGGTGACTTATGGGCTTGGACTGGACTAGGTTGGGATGCTTTGTTAATATACAATTACCCTTCACATAAAACTCTGTTATACACATATGCTTATGAATTGTTTCTCTAGTTTACCCAGACTATCACAATCGCCAAGCCCACTTATGTCTAAACCCATTAGTTTGACTTCCAGTTGGAAGATCCATTGTTTTAATCTTTGCTCACAGCTGTATACACAACAAACCTTGATATATACATCCTTTGCTTTCTTAAAGTCAAAGGCAAATTCCCCTGTAAAAGAATTCTTCCAATTGAGCTCATCTTACAGCCAACTGTTCTTTTCTTTTCTTTAAGCTGATTGTAAAGTACTGAGGAAATGTGACCATGCATGAAAGGGGGATGTAGCAACATGACAGAATCCAGGAGGCAGGGTGTTGTTCAAGATAGAAGGCAGACTTTGGATCATTGAAGAGTTTCATAACCTCTTACTGCAACTGAACAGCTATGGATAATTGCTAGGATAGCTTATCTGAATAAGAGAAGAGCTGTGGAAGTAAAGAAGACATGTAACAATGATCTTTCAGATACACCAGAACATGACATGATGTATACCCTCCAGTAATAATATAAACATAAGCAAATTCATAATGGAAAACAAATTTTGTTTGCTATAGAAACATTTTTTTTCTGATTTTACACAGGGATTTCTTGATTCCAGAACATATTTCTCAGTAATATCATAACTCGTCTATTATAACTTTATCATAAATACACCATGAAGTTTTGAGAAATGCACAAAAGACATGTCTTATTCTGTGGAACAATGATCAATCTCTATCTGAATTCCAGTAGTTCAAGGGTTTCCAAATTTATTTAGCCTACTGCTCCATTTTCAGAACAACAGTAATAACAACAAAAGCTTAGCATCTCCTTGAGGATTATAACTTTTAAATTATAACTAATAAACCAGGATAGAGTGTAAGTATCTGCTTCTGTAGTCCCTGGATCACTGCTATGGGAGAAAGATTCGATATTCTACTCCTATGAAGAGTTAGTCTGAGAAACCCATAAGGGCAGTTCAACTCAATCTTGTAGGCTCACTATGATTTGGAATCTACTTGATTGAAATGAGGGGTTTTAAAAAAGTTTTTTAAATAATTTTATCACCCACTTTAAGAAATATTAGGGAAGTTCAGCTGGTCGGCCAATTGAAGTAACGAAGCTGTAGTATACTTTTGTGTATTCTCCACAATGTCTGTCAACTCTCACCACATGCCACCTATGAAAGGATACGCTCAAAAGAGATGGTATGATTTCTATAAAAAATGTAGTTTTAAAAAAATTTACCACTCAGAAACAATAAACCCTGATTGTAATATTTGTTAAATTTTGGTCATGTGACTATTGTCTCCATGGTTGATGTCAACAGTGGTTGTGTTTAACAACTGGCTATCAAAATGTCTGGCTCCCAATGATAGCAGTACAAAGTGATCAAAGTCAGCCACAGCAATGCATTTGATCCTCCAACTCTGCCTAAGGAGGAATTCTGAAGCTTAGTCTGCTAAACATGTTGTTAGATGTCATGGACTCCATTCTGACTCATTTGTGTCCATTTGTTCTTCTGGAGATCATTTCACAGTTCTTTGCCAACACCGTAATCCAAAGGCAACATTTTTCTGATCTTTGAAGGAACCCAGGCTTTGTGAGGTCAGATGTTAACCTTTCCTTTTCTCTAGCTGAGAAACCCATATGTTATGCTTGGTGATCTACTCTTATATGACGTCTGAAGGGATGGCTTTGGAATTTCAAAGTCCTGGAAGGCAGTTTCTTTTGTTCACCATAGCCATAAACACCCATGTCTCCCACTGGAAGATGCAGAGAATTGAACCTGTCACCACCTAGGGCCACCCTTATATGTAAGTCTCCCTTGGAAAATCCTCAGCTCCACTCAGAGCTTTGCCTCCTTCTTTCTTCAGCATCATGGAGTAAGTAGTCCAAGCTATGACAATCATCTGTATTCATTGTCCAATTTTCCAATGGAGAAAAGGCAACTGAAAATCCCATGGTTGTCATGCTCAGTACCACCTTAGTCCTTAAAGTGGGATCTCTCTTTTTTAAAAAATCATATTTAAGAAGGCTTTTTGCTTTTTGATTTGTTGACTGTGGCTTTCTTAGGAAAGGAGCTGTGGTTTAGTGGACTAGGCCACCACAGCTGGAGTAAGTGTGGGACTTCAAACTCACCAAGGACTCCACAGAAGACAGACCTGTTTGTCTGTTCCTATAAAGACGCACAGTTTCAGAAACTTTTGGTAAACCCTAGAAATCCAATTAGTCAGAAGCCTATTCAGTCTTACAGGGTTGCGGTGAGTTAGAGATTGAGTTAGAATTTTTATTTTCTTCTGGTAGGTATTGCCTGTGGAAACAAGTAAAATTAAATCCTTCACCACTTCAATCTTTTCTCCATTTGTCGTGAAGTTGTCTGTTTTCACTTGCCAAAGATGAGCGGAGGAAATCTTTTTGCTAAGATATTTG
>PVJH01034853.1:0-20226 GCA_004026705.1 Nesogale talazaci
CCTTATGTGCCCTTAATAGTTCAGTTTTTGTTTGTGGCAGCAATAGGGCTTTTACCCAGTTATCCAGCATTTGGACAGAGTTAGGTGTGATAGCCTTTCTCCCTCCAGACATAGATATTATTCCTGGAAACGAACCTGTCCCTATCCCTGCTATTGATTACATGGCAGGAAGAGCTAAAGGGCAGTGCAACTAGGTGACATTTATGTACTTTCTATCGAGCCCTTGGTATCACCTTTTTTCGCCCCTTTCCCTCCTCCCTATTATTTTCATCTCTCACACCGACTGCTGTCACCTTCCCCCATGTTTTCTGTAGAGGGGTGTATGGTTGTGTGTCATTCATTGCCATCCACCAGTCAATTTCTTATGTTGTGGTCTTCAGGGAAAGAGTCCTGCTGGGGCAGTGTTAAGTCTGGCAGCTCCTCAAACGGCTGCTTAAAACCTACTGCCCCCCAAGAGAGTAAAGACTTGGTAATCTGTTCCAGGAAAGTTTACAACCTAGGAAACCCTGCTGTGCCCTGTAGGGTCTCCATGAGAATCAGTCACACAACAACAGTCTTAACCACTGCACCACAAGGGCAATGTTCCCTGAGGGTCAAACCAAAAACCACTGTCACGCAGTCAATTCCAACTCAAATGCCTGCTGTTACATGTAGGATTTCTGAGACTGTAAGTCTTTATAGAAGTACACATCCTCTTTCTCATGGAGTAGCTGGTGGGTTTGAACTCTCAGCCTGGCAGCTGTCCCACTGGCTAGTACCACGAGGGCACCATTTCTTAGAGTACAACCATAGAATTCAATTTGGGGGGGGGGGGGCGCAGTATCATCATGAGTGTGACCTGGAAAATGTGGGTTATTTAATGCACACAATAAGGAAATCATCTTGTATAAAGTTGCTTGAAATTGTCATCTGTAACCTCCACCATTATTCATTACATAGTCCAGTGTATTAGAATCAACAAGTTATCAAATCAGACAATTACAAGCACAATTTATTACAATTATTTAAATTAGACTACTTTTGGTTGGCGAGGTTTAGCCACGCTTCCAGTTTCTAGTGAAATATAGCCACTTGTTTTTTAGGTTTTACTTCCTCGGAGTGATTTCATATCCACATATTTATCAGCCTCACCTTTTAAAGTAATTGTTTCCTACACCTGCATTTAACATTTTACTTCCAAGTTTGAAATACATTCCATTTGGATCTTTCCAAATGCGGTTCCTTTATGAGTCTTTAATATGACCACTCCCATTTTTGGCACTATTGAGCAATAAAATTGGCATCTAATCCATTTTCAAAATATCAAGAGAAAATTCTTATATAAACTGTCCAATATTAAGCTCAATGTCAGTCATTATTATATGATAGAGCTGGTGGGTTTGAACTGTCAGTCAGGCAGTTAATCTGTTCTGAAAGGAGCATGGAAATGCTATGCAGTAGGTTCAGAAACAATTTTTGCTTGTAAGAAATAACTGAAAATGAATCAGTTCTTGACCACCAAGGACTTCTTTTTTTTTTTTTACAAAACATTACACAGAAATTTCAAAGTAATTTCAGAGTTAAATAATATAAATAAGAAATAACAGGGGCTGAGCCCTGGTGGTGTAAGTGGTTGAGTGCGGTACTCCGGCCCGCGGACTTGGCAGTTCAAATTCAGCGGTGGCTCTCAGGAGCAGCACTGGGTAGCGCCCACGACCACCTGAGGCAGTAATGCCCCCCCCCCCAAAAAAAAATACTAAGTTTTTCTTTTATTAACACTTTTTAAACAACTACAGTATGGCTCATACCTGGAGAGTGATGACGATGTGGACACTGATGTAGAGCGGAGGTAACGGGAGAGTCATTGGAAGGAGAGTCTTTTTTAGGACCCGTGTTTTTTATCTAAAAATGGTACAAAAAGCTACAAAAATTAAGAAAATTATAGGAAAATATTAGAAACACAGTCACAGAAGGTTTAAGCGATGCGTATTAACAATGTCAACTAATGTCCAGTAACCAAAACACGAACTGCTTTTGTTTATAAAAATCACATACAGGGCTGAGCCCCGGTGGTGTAGTGGTTGTGCGCGGGACTGCGGCCCACTGGGATGGAGGTTCAATTCCGGCTCCACGGAGCAAAGGCTGGGCCTCCTACTCCCACCACCTGAGGGCAGTGATGCCTAAAAAAATAAAATAAATAAAATAAATCACATACAGTGGGCTGAGCCCCGGTGGTGTAAGTGGTTGAGTGTGGGACTGCAGCCCGCGGGCTTGGCGGTTCAAGTCCAGTGGGCGACTCTCAGGAGCAGCACCGGGTAGTGCCCACGACCACCAGAGGCAGTGATGCCCACACACGAGCACACAAAAAAATGATATATAGCAGGTCGTAGTCCGATGTTTTCTTGGAGCTCCGATGCAAAATTTTCTCGGCATTTCGCGAAGTCCGATTATGTCGAGTGCTGATGCAGTCAAGCACCGGGTGGGTTCTACTGTAATTCAAAGCTACATACAAGGAGACCGTGTGAACCAGAACTTGCTATGACTGCCTTGTTTTCCCAAGCCTTGCAAGTTGCTGCTCTTTGAAAGGCTCTTACTACCTTCCCATTGCTCATTTTGTTGGAAGATTATTTCCTTCTCAGGCAGGTCTCCAACCTTACAGTTTCCAGCTCTCACAGATTGTACTCTGTGGGTGTGGGAAGAGGATCAAGAACGCTTACGTTTGGAATCCTTTGGTCTGCCCACCCATCTGACTTCATTTTTGCTTACCAGTACAGCATCAGTTGGGGAGGATGGGCTAATTATTCTGTGGCATCCAATAATGCCCTAAATCTCAGCAGTTCCATTTGTCACTTCTCACATTCATGGGCACGACAGTTCCTACGGTCAAATCTGCCATTCAGGGCATTGAGGATAAATAATCTTCCATGGGGAGTCCTGGTGGAGTAGTGGTTCCAATTCCCTGAGCACTATGTCCTCCTCCAGGAGTAATCCCTCAGGATGCCAAGTCCAAAATAAGTGGGGCCATGTGGAGATGCTGTGGACAAAGGAACTGTATCCTTAACTATTTTGTAACCTGTTGGCTCCCTTAATAATCGTATTACCTGTGAGTTCTGTGTGGCCAGTTACTGAACCTAGCAGAGTGGTTGTGCTCTGGGAGAGATGATCAATGTCACCATAGCTCAACCCGTGGGTCTCAACCCCTCTCACAGGGGTCGCCTGATTCATAACAGTAGGAAAATGACAGTTATGAAGTAGCAACGAAAATAATTTTATGGTCGGGGGAGAGGGGGAGGGTCACCACAACATGAGGAACTGTATTAAAGGGTCACGGCCTTAGGAAGGTTGAGCACCACTGCCCTAGGTAAAGAAGGAATGGAGAGTGAAACCAAGTCTGACCTCTGCCTTGTGGCAATTGGCATTGGATTTGCATGGAATTGGATTCTCCTTCTCTTTCTCCTTTGTAGTTAGAGGAAGTCAGCGATAGCGCCCACAAATGTCCGTACCTTAGAAGCAAGAATGGAGACTTTCATCTCACAAACCTGGGATATCTTATCAGGAGAGACTAAATACCTGGAAACAAAGAACTGACTCAAGGGCATTTGACAATGTTAGTCCGGGTAGACTAGAGAAACAAATCCAGAGAGATTCAGATTGTATAAAAGAACTTTAGCTGAGCCCTGGTGGCGTAGTGGTTGAGTGCGTGACTGCAGTCCACTGGTTTGGCGGTTCAAATCCAGCAGCAGCTCTCCAGGAGGAAGGCTGGGCCTCCCACTCCCACCAGAGGGCAGTGATGTCCCCCCAAAAAAGAGAGAAACTTATATCAAAGAGCAATTATACATTAAGGAAGATCTCAGTCCAGTTCAGATTGTCTGATATTAGTCCATACTGTCACTTTTTTTGGGGGGGGGGCATCACTGCTCTCCGGTGGTGGGAGTAGGAGGTCCAGCCCCACTGCTGGAATTGAACCTCCGTCCCAGTGGGCCGCAGTCCCGCGCACAACCACTACGCCACCGGGGCTCAGCCCTATACTGTCACTTTTACTGGTTCATAATTTCCTCTTTAGATTCATGCAGCCATGCAATGATGCTGAATTCAGGAAGATCACAGGCCAGTGGGTGGAAAGTCTTGTGGATCCAGTGGTGGTTGGAAGGATCTCAGTGCTGGTTTGGGTCTCCACATGGCACCTCCACTTCTGGGGTTCTGGCAGCATCAGTGTACCCTCCATGTGGCTTGTCAGTAAAAAGATGAAGCCGAGAGTCTGTTTATATCTGGCTCCCAGTGAATCCCTCCAAATGAAGTCATCAAGCTATGAGCTGATTGACAGGCTAGACTCCACCCCATCACTCTTTTATCAAGTTGACACAAAATTATGTAACTACCACAAGGGTCACAGAGGAACTTTATGGAAGGAAAGTTAGTCTTAGGGAAGAAAAGTATGCTTCCCTCTCATAACATTCTTCTTTAAGAAACTGAATTTTGAGGCCACTTTGTTACAATAACATTAACCTACCATAATTTCATCTGTTGACCTAAAGTAATAGAAACACTCCACCAAAAATCCTACTGTACACCCGTCATCATGAAATGAATTCCAATGCAAATTGCTTTTTAAAAAATCATTTTATTGGGGGCTTGTACAACTCATCACAATCCATAGTCATCCATTGTGTCAAGCATTTGTACATTTGTTGCCATCATCATTTTAAAAACATTTTTTCTATTTGAGCCCATGGTATCGCTTCTCATTTCCTTCTCTCTCCCTCATGAACCCTTGATAATTTATATTTTTTCAAGTCTTACACTGACCGGTCTCCCTTCACCCAGTTTTCTGTTGTCCATCCCCTAGGGAGGGGGTTATATGTAGATCATCCTGATCTGTTCCCCTCTTCTCCCCCAACCTTCCCCTTACTCTCCTGGTATGGCTAATCTTAATATTGGCCCTGAGGGCTTCATCTGTCCTGGATTCCCTATGTTTCCAGCTCTGATCTGTACCCGTTTACATGCTCTGATTTAGCCGTATTGTTAAGGTAGAATTGGGGTCATGATTGTGGGAGGGAGGAAACATTAAAGAACTAGAGGAAAGTTGCATGTTTCATTGGTGCTATACTGCACTGACTGGCTCGTCGCCTCCCCATGACCATTGTGTGAGGGGATGTCCAATGCATGGCTCCTCAAACATCTCTGAGGTCATGAATCATTACAAGAGCAGACAGCTCATCTCTCACCCAAAGAGTGGCTACTGGCTTTGAACTGAATTGGCAGCCTTGCAGCTCCATGCTTAATTCACAGTAGGGGTGAGGCTCCTTAAAAAGGACTCCTGGGCTGAGCCCTGGTGGCTTAGTGGTAGTTTGCAGGACTGTGGCCCACAGGGTTGACAGTTGAAATCCAGCAGCAAGGCTGGGCTTGCTATTCCCACCAGGGCAGTGATGCCACAAAACAAAACAAAAAAAAGGACTCCTGGTGGCACAGTTGTCAAGCCCTCAGCTGTTAATTGCAAAATGAGCAGTTAGAACCCACCAGCCGCTCTACGGGAAAAAGATGCTGTGGTCTGCTTCCTTAAAGACATAGACTTGGGGCTGAGCCCCGGTGGCATAGTGGTTGAGTGCGGGACTGCAGCCCTTGGGCTTGGCGGTTCAAATCCAGCAGCAGCTCTCCAGGAGCAAGGCAGGGCCTCCTACTCCCACCAGGGCAATGATGCCTCCCCCCCCCCCACACACACGACATAGACTTGGAAACCCTGAGGGGGCATTGCTGCTGTCCTACCGGGTCGCTATGTGGCAATGGGTGGGTGGTGGTGTTGGAGCCTGGGTGGGAAGTGCTATGACTTGAGGCCCAAACAGTGACTTTGTGTGAGGAAGACATTCCAGCCAAGAAAATAGCAGGTGAAACTCATGTTACATGGGTCACTTAAGAATCAGAATAAACTCAAAGGTACTTAGAACAAGGTAAGAAAGGGCTCAAGTAGAAAGCAAATGTTTTGAAAATGATGGCAACAAATATACAAATGTGATTGAAACAATATATGTATGTATGTATGATGATAAAAACTGTATGAGCCCCTAGTAAAATGATTAAAAAAAACAACAAGGTAAGATAGTCAATATTTACCGAGTCCTTTATTTGCTTCTTTCCAGCCTATAGTCAACAGAATGCTCCCCAAACATGTCTGCATCCTAATCTCCAGAATTTGTTGTTTTTTGGGGTTTTTTTGGCATCACTGGCCTCAGGTGGTGGGAGTAGGAGGCCCAGCCTTTGCTCCGTGGAGGTGGAATTGAACCTCCATCCCAGTGGGCCGCAGTCCTGCGCACAACCACTACGCCACCAGGGCTCAGCCCCTAATCTCCACAATTTATGACTGTTACTTTATATGACAAATGGGGTATGATAAAATTAAAGATCTTGATAAGAGGATAGTATTCTAGATTATCCAAGTCAGTTTTTCTTGCAAGACAAGGGTCCTGTGAGAGGTGGTAGGCAGAAGGGTCAGAATCAGAGAACTGATGACAATAGTGGAGGCCAGCGTAGTGCCTCTGTTGGAAGGAGACCGTGAGCCAAAGAACATGGCCAGTGATCCCGAAGCTGGCAGAGGTGGGAATGGATGGATGGTTTCTTGCAGGTGACAGAAGGAAGGCAGGTTGTCAACATTTTGAAGTTAGCATGCAAACCCATTTTTAGACTTCTGACGGCCAGAGTGTTTCATAGGGAATTTATATTGCCGAGAGACAGTTGTTGTTTCTGCTAGGTGCCCCTGAGTTGGTTCAGATTCATAGCTGCCCTCTGTACAACACATGGAAACATTGCTCTCTCTGTGCTCTCCTCACAATTCGTTCTTGTGTCTCCACCTATGGTTGCCGGCACAGTGTCCGTCCATTTTGTTGAGGGCCTCATTCTTTTTGAGAAACATCACAGCTCAGTCCAGATCAAGTCCATCAGTCCAATGTTAGCCCGTATGTCCCATACCAATCTATAAAGTTCTCTTCCGGGCTGAGCCCCGGTGGCGTAGTGGTTGTGCGCAGGACTGCGGCCCACTGGGACGGAGGTTCAATTCCACCTGTGGGGCTGGGCCTCCTCCTCCCACCACTGGAGAGCAGTGATGCCCCCCCCCAAAAACAAACAAACAAACAAAACAAAAGTTCTCTTCTGCCTCACAAAACACATGCAATGACGCCAAATGCAGGAAGATCACAGGACAGTAGGTGGGAAGTTTTGTGGATCCAGTGACGCTGTAAGTGTCTCAATGCTGGCAGGGGTCTCCATGGGGCTCCTCCAGCTTAGGGCATTAGTGTTGTTCCATGTGTCCTGTCAGTGGTAATGTCTCCCAGAGAGTGAGCCTTGTCAGCAGAGAGTCTCCAAGGGAGTGAAGAGAGACAGAGAGAGAGAGAGAGAGAGAGAGAGAGCGAGAGTCCCCTGCTTCCAAGGGGGAATACAGGAGCTCTCAGAATCCTCAGGAGAAGGCCAAGCCTACACCATTGGTCACCTGATTGACAGGCTAGATTCCACCCCTTCCCTCTCAATCCTCTCAAATTGACAAATGATTATATAACTGCCACAGCTGCCCTTTCTCTTTACCTTTTCCAGAGACGGGTCTTTTCTTGCAACATGTTCAAAGTACATAAGACAAAGTCTGGCCATGTTTGCCGCTAAGGCAGTGGGTCCCATCCTTCCTAATGCCGCAACCCTTTAATATAGTTCCTCCTGTTGTGGTGACCCCTCCAACCATAAAATTATTTTCATTGCTACTTCATAACTGTTATTTTGCTACTGTTATGAATCAGGTGACCCCTGTGAAAGGATCATTTGACCCCCTCCCCAAAGGGGTCACGACCTACTTGTTGAGAACCCCAGCTCTAAGGAGTTTTCAGGTTGTGCTTCTTTCAAGACAGATTTGTTCTTTTTGCAGTCCATGGCACTTTCAATACTAAAACCAGTTTAGTATTGAAAAAAGTTTACCTGTACCGAGAAAGCATTTGCCAAAAACAAGGCTCCAGGAATTGACAGAATACTAATTGAAATGTTTCAACAAACAGATGACCCAACAGAATGCAAAGATTACATGAAAGATACTTAGTTTGTGGCAATTTGTTATAACAGTAATAGTAGATGGATACACAACACTTCTGTTTCAGGTAGTCTACCACCCTATGAATCTGGGTGGAAGTCAGAGATAGATATATTTTGTTCTGTGATGTAATTTGTCTCCATTTTTATAGACAAGTAAATGCCTCAGAGACCTTAAGTCACTTGACCAGTCATACAGCTAGCAAGTAACAAGTAGGACTTAAAACAGACCTAAACCTAGCATCATGAATTCTATATACTATACTTATGATTATATAATAACTAAATATGATACTTTTCACTTAATATTATAAACATTGCTTTTAGTAATGCCAGTGAGTGGGGTTGGTTGCTTGTATTGGTTTGGTAACTGTTTTTTTTTTCTTTTTTAAAAATATATGTGCTGCCGAAGCGAGTGCTTTTTTTTTTTTAAGAGCAGCATCATTCAAGGTCTCTACAATATCTCATTTAGAATGTCAAGAGTAAAATTCTTAATTATCATAGATTGAAAACCAAACTCACTGCTATTGAATAAATTGCAATTTATGTAATTTTATGTACAATTCATGTAACTTTCTAGCTGCATGACCTTCGGCAAGAGACATAAACTGTTCCTCCTCCTCTAAAGAATTACAGCCTTAGAAGCCCACGGGGGCAGTTTGACTGTCTAATAAGGTTGCAAACGGTTGGAATTGATTTGATAGATGGCAGCGAGTTTGGTTTCAGTGTTTGAACTGGTTGTTGGGAATAATCGAAATAAATTCTTTGTTGTTGTTGTTGTTTGCGGGGGGGAGGGGGCGGCAATCACTGCCTCTGGTGGTCGTGGGCGCTACCCAGTGCAGCTCCTGAGAGCCGCCCCTGGACTTGAACCGCCAAGCCCGCGGGCCGCCAAGTTCCATACTCAAGCACTTAAACCACCGGGGCTCAGCCCTCAAAATAAATTCTAATCGAGGCAGAATGATCCCTTAAGATTCCAAAGACTCTAGATCTATGTATTAGCAGTCAATGATTTTATTATAGCTGTAATCCATAACTACAGAAAAATATTTGATATCAAGGACTCCAGTAGAAAGCAACTGTTTTGAAAATGATGGCAACAAATGTACCAATAAAATGATTTTTAAAAATATTTGAAAAAATATAAACAAGTATCTTATCCCACCTCAAAAATATAATTTGTGTATATATATATATATATATTTAAAAGAACGAACGGTCCTACTCCCACCACCTGAGGGCAGTGATGCCCCCCCCCCCCCAAAAAAGAACGAAAGGTAATCATAGAAGTAAAATCTAGAATGCAGGCATGTATCATATCTCTTCTCCCAACATCTATGTAAGTCCACGGTTCCAACGGGCTATGCCTGTCAGATACATTACCTAAAACATATGTACATATGTACGGTCTCTTGGATAATTAGTCATTGGTCAATTTTTTTTATCATGTTCTAAGGATGTCTTAGTAGTAATGGTGGAAGGGTAAATAAGACTATTGATGTAAACTGATGGAATCCTTTCACAAAAGGGTTGTAATGTGAAAAATATACCAAGAATGGCAGCTTCAAAACATCGTTTCCAGCATTTGAGATTATTATAAACCGTTATTAGCTTTATTAGGGAAGTCATTAATTTATGGGAAATGTCTCCATTTCCCATGGAGGTGATAGTTCCTCTTTAAAACGTTTAGGCTTATTTATGAATGAAAATGTGACAGCAGGAAGAGGCTTCAGAAAACTGTCAAAAAACCAAACCAACCCGCGAACGGCAGAGAGCTAGACGTTTTCACTAACAAACAGACTGAGTAGGGAGGTGGGGCAAAGCCACTTGCAGATTTTCTACTTGCTATCGGAACAAGGAAAGCTCTCGGAGCCATCCGGGCCCACCATCTCGCAAACGAAAGATCCCATTTTCTGAAACACACGCCTCTCTGCCGCCGGCAGCCACGCCGCACAGGGACCTCGCGTGCCGGCGGCGCGGAGAGCGCGGCGCGCGGTGTTGTCGTCAGCGCGCAGGCGCCCACTGTGCCGGCGGCAGGGGCTGCGCGTCGCCCCGCCCACCCCAATCCCTCCTCCCCCCCTCCCCTCCGCCAGCCCCTGGCCCCACCTCCCTTCTCCTTCCCCCTTGGGGCCTCGCCTCGCCCCCGGCGCCCCGCCGCTGCCGCTCAGTGGCTCGGCGGTCGCGTCAGGCGAACTGCGTGCTGCTGCGTCATCGCCAGGGGCCGGTTTGAATGAGACTCGTCGCCCCAGAGCCGCCACCGCTACCGCCCGGGCACCTCGTTCGCGGCCGCAGGTTTTCTCGCGTTCCTCGGCCCTCGTCGCTTCCGCCCGGCCTGCCTTCCTGCGCCACTGCCGCCCCGGGGCCCCCGCCATGCCGCTCTACTCCGGTGAGCTCCGGGCCCTCGCGGCGCCGCCGCCGTCCCCGGCCGGACGCTAGGCCTCCGAGTAGGCCTGGCCCTGCGGCGGCGGCGGCGGCGGCGGCGGCGGCTGGGTCGGGGAGGGAAAGTGGGGTGAGCAGGAAACGGCCGCGGCGTGATGTCCCCGCACCTTCCGCTCCGTGTGGTGGTTCTCGGCCCCGCGGCGCGTGGGGGCGCTTTCCCTCTGGGGCCGCGGGGTGGGTGGGGCGGGCGGGAGCGGAGACCGAGGCGGGGAGCGATCGGCCTCTGGGAGTCGTGACTCTGCAGAATAGTGTGTGGTCTCAGGGTGTCAGGAAAGGCGAAGCTGTGTCGCAGGGCGGCCTGGGCCAGGCTGAGGGTGTAGTGCGACTTGGGGCTTTCGGGGGTAGCGGGGGAAGGAAGGGAAACGCCGGGAAGGGACGGACCCCACGGGCTTCGCCGACTTGGCCTTCTTGGATCTCGGCGTGTCCTTTGCTGACTGGCCCAGCCGCGCCAATTTCAGTTTTATCCTCGGGCAGTTCGGGAACTTGACTTTGGGCTTCATACTTATTTAATCAGACACCCTTGTGGGCTGTACAAGAAGCGTGGTCTTGACCCGAGAGACGCAAACAGACGTACGTGATTGTCACTTCTTTTTGATTGGTGCTTGATCGGACGTTTTTGCATCAGGGCAGTCCGAGGTACAGGTCAGGCGTCACATTTTTATTTAGTGTTTGTATCTTGCTATTTCCATTTTCAAAATGGCACCTAACGTATCTTTTGCCCCTGATTGGATGTGAGGGTATGATTCATTGGCCATCTCTGACTGTGCTCAGCCCAAATTATTCTAGTTAATAGATTCAGCCTTTTTAAAGGTGGCTAAGATTTACAGGAGTAACGTTTTATCCCAGGGAGATTCCTTTTGAATGGCACGCTTTTAGTAATGATTCTTCTACACTTTTCTGTAGCCTCAACAGTGTACAGAGCAATCTTTGAAAATAACCTTTCTCTGATTAAGTAAAGACAAGAAGGGAAGGGATATGCTGCCTACTCAACCACTCAACCCCTCTCCTTTGATGTCCAGCCCATAGTCACCAATACTTATGTTTTAAAAGTTAAGTCCATTTAGAGTTTTTTGGGGGGGCATCACTGCCCTCTGGTGGTGGGAGTAGGAGGCTCAGCCTTTGCTCCTGTGGAGCCGCTGCTGGAATTGAACCTTCATCCCAGTGGGCCGCAGTCCCGCGCACAACCACCACGCCACTGGCGCTCAGCCCCTCATTTAGATATGTTATGGGCTTAATTGGATCTTTTACCTCATCGCCAACACGAGGAGATTGAAGTAGGTTTCCACGATACCTTCATTTGAAGGGTCCATATTGCTAATTTATTTTCAAGTTCACCAAAAGCCTTGCATTAAAATGGAGTGAACATTTTAAGTGCTCTTTCATGTTTGAGTAGGAAATTCCATATCACACATGGTTAAAGATAACTACCATAAAAATTATTGAAAACCTGCTATTGCCTGCTGTAGAGCTAGAGTTTTATGCACATTGATTTGTTTTACCCTTCTTAAAAAAATTGTTGTGGTGCATAGTTTTAATAATTCTGTGAGTCTAGTATTTCGCTTTTACGGATATATAAAAAGTTTAACTTGCTCAAGGTGAGATACTAAATTTCAGATATGGTTCCTTGTCATTATTTCTAACATTGTTTTGGTTTAGTCCTGTATCATAATTATTTACTTGAGCCGTTGTCTTAAGCTGCGAGCTGATATCAGAGAGTCAGGTTTTTTTTTTTGTTTTTTGGGGGCATCACTGTCCTCTGGTGGTGGGAGTAGGAGGCCCAGCCTTGCTGCTGGATTTAAACCTCCAACCTAGTGGGCCGCAGTCCTGCGCACAACCACTATGCCACCGGGGCTCAGCCCCCAGAGAGTCAGTTTTGTACTGTTCAAATTCATTTTTCCTGTTGCTGCTCTAGTGATAAAATATTCAAATCAGACCACCTTAAGAAACTTTTCAAGGATTACACATTTCCTCCACCGTAAAGTTCATATATTTTACCATGAGCACTTTATTTTATTTTATTTTATTTATTTTAGGGCATCACTGCCCTGGTGGTGGGAGTAGGAGGCCCATCCTTTGCCCCTGTGGAGCTGGAATTGAACCTCCATCCCAGTGGGCCGCAGTCCCGCGCACAACCACTACGCCACCGGGGCTCAGCCACTTCTACCTTTTTGATTCTTCTCTAGTCTCCACTCTGCTACACTTCTTTCACCCAGGGAAGTCCCTCTTAACACACAATGCTGCTTTATGTGCATTCGACTGTATATCTTGCCTTCTTTCCCAGAAAGACTCATTCTCTTATTCTTCAGTTAATACCTATTTCGTTTTTCTTTCAGTTATCACTTCCTCTCTGAAATCTTTGTTTGTTTGTTTGTTTGTTTTTTGGGGCATCACTACTTTCTGGTGGTCGTAGATGCTACCCAGCCTTGCTCCAGGAGAGCTGCTGCTGGATTTGAACCACCAAGCCTGTGTACCACAGTTCCACACTCAACACTATGCCACTTGGGCTCAGCCTCCTCTCTGAAATCTTAACCTCACTCATGAAGCCGCCTTCTGTGCTCCTGTAGTGTTTTATAACATTGTTACTGTAATGTTAATCATTACACATGTAAACCTTCTTCCCTTACCCCTCTCTCTCAATTGACTCCTAGGCTCCCAAGTGCTTGGTGCTGTGCTTGTCCTTGATTGAGTGGGTGCGTAGCTGGTTTTAGAGCTTGGAAATCTGACAGTGAGAATTGTGAGATTCTCATTGAGTAGGTACAGGGTTTTTAGTGGATGCAAGCCATGTATGCTCTTGAGTTTATTACCTTTTACATGTTTTTTTTTTTAGGGGGGGCATCACTGCCCTCTGGTGGTCGTGGGAGCTACCTAGCGCTGCAGCTGCTCCTGAGAGCCCCTGCTGTATTTGAACTGCCAAGCCCGCAGGCCGCAGTCCCACACTCAACCACTAAGCCACTGGGGCTCAGCCCCCTTTTACAGATTAAAAAAAATTATTTTATCAAGATATTTGAAATGTGGTTTTTATGCTTAATAGTAAATCTGTATCTCTGGATTCTTTTTCCCCCCATTTTATTGGAGGCTCTTCCAACTTGTTACAAACCATACATCAATTGTGTCCTACTTATTTGTACATGTATTCCATTGTTCTTTTCTAGACATTTACTTTCCATCGAACCCTTGGGATCAGCTCTTCCTTTTTCCCCTACTCCCCGCCCAACCCTCATGCCCCCCTGATAGATTATAGTGTTAAGTGTTTCAAATCTCACTTCGACCACTGTCTCCCTTCCCCGCTGTTTTCTGTTGCTCTTGTGTGTGTATTATGTGCTATTCATGCAATAGGTGCCACCCTCCCTCACCACTTCGTCTTACCCTCTTGGTCTCTCTATTCCCATTCCCGTTCTGAGTGTCGAGTGTTTTATCTCTTGCCGGTACCTATGTACCTGCTCCCATCTAGTCGAGATTGGGAGGTGGCCTTGAGGTTGTGATGTGGTGGCAGAGAGGGGAGGCTGAGGAGGCCTCCTGGAATGATGTGACTCATTCATGCTCTACTGCACCTGATTGACGCACGCCCTTCCTGTCACCTCTCTGTGGGGGGATGCTCCATTGTCCATAAATGAGTTTTGGGTTTCCACTCCAACCCTCTGTTCTTTTCAATCCATTTTTGTCTGCTTACTGTTTGTTGTGAATCTTCTGATGCTTGTATCTCCGGATTCTTAAGCACTTTTTATTACTTATAATCTCGAAGCTGTCTTAGTCATGCAACCCCATGGATGTCAGAACAGAACTTTGCTCTAGTCTGTAGGATTTTCAGTGGCTGACTTTTTATTCCCAGTAGCAAGCATAAGTTTCCAATTTCCTTAAATCACCATCAACAGTTGTTCCCTGTCTTTTTTTTAAAATCCTAACCATCCTAGTGGAAGTATAATGACCACTCTATCATTGATTTGCATATCTCTAAGGGCCAATGATGTTGAGTATCTTTTCATGTGCTTTATGGCTATTGAATGTCCTCTATGGTGAAATATTCAAGTCCCTTGTCTATTTTATGATTGATTTATTTGTTGCTGTTGTCAAATTTAGTTTTTGTTGCAGTTCATACTTTGTTGGAAGCCAGACCTGATAAGTTGCTTCTGTTTTAATAATTTTATGGTTTTAGTGTACACTTTTTTTTTTTCTTTTTAGGCATCACTGCCCTCAGGTGGTAGGAGTAGGAGGCCCAGCCTTTGCTCCTGGGAGCCGGAATTGAACCTCCATCCCAGTGGGCCGCAGTCACTGCGCACAACCACTACGCCACCGGGGGCACAGCCCTAGTGTACACATTTTGGTACTTAATCCATATTAGATTTGTTTTTGCTTATGATTGAGGCAGGGTTCTGTTTTTTCTGCATGTCTAATTTCCTAGCACCACTTACTTCTTCACTGAATAGACTTAACACCCTTGTCAAAAATCATTTGGCTAGGCTGAGCCCCGGTGGCGTAGTGGTTGTGCGCGGGACTGCGGCTCACTGGGATGGAGGTTCAATTACAGCAGTGGGGCTGGGCCTCCTACTCCCACCACCAGAGAGCAGTGATGCCAAGAAAAAAAAAATATTTGGCTATACTGTATATACTCGAGTGTAAGCTGAGTTTTTCAGCACTTTTTTTTGGGGGGGGGGGGGCATCACTGCTCTCCGGTGGTGGGAGTAGGATTTTCAGCACATTTTTAATGCAGTTTTTGTGGTAAAATTAGGTCCCTTGGTGGATAATCATGTTGGCTTATACTCAAGAAGATATGGTGTGTTTCTTTCTGAACTTTTGCCATCTCGCTTTGCAATATAAACTTGAAGATTGATTTTTCTATTTCTGCAAAGAAAGCTGTTGGGGTTTTTATTGGGATTACATTGATTCTGTAGATCGCTTTGGTTCAGTGGGTTGTTTTTCAAAATGAAGTATATTGGTCACCAGGCTTTTAAAATTAAAAACATTTTTTGTTTTCAAACCTTCTTTAGAGGCACTCTGGGTAGATTGAACTGCCAACAGTTCAGCTTGAACTGCATGATTAGCACCTCATCACTTGCACCCAGCAGGAACTTCTAACAGGTTCTAAATATGCTTTATTCTTCCAGGAATTTGATTTTCCCTTGCTTCAACTGTCATTCTAGCCTTTTCCTTTCTCCTGATAGTATGTACTGATTTTAATGCATATTAAACACATTCTTGAATGCCAAAAGAAGCACATTTTACAAAATACTCAGTGTGGTCATATTTTGTAGACTATTGGAGCAGGTTTCAGACTTGAATATGTACCAGGTAATTTTCTAACATTAACTCAGCAGCAGTGATTTTTGTGACATTAGCTAATTAATCAACTTCTTAAAATCCTCAGTTTCCTTATTTATCTATAATGAGGAGTTGTGTTAGATTTAATAAGTTAACTGATGTACTGAATGAAAACCTTTTCTTGGGTATAATGAGGGTACAAAGGTGAATGGCATTAATTGGCTTTCATGAACAGTCTTAAATAAGTTAGGTGACCCTTTAAGGATCTCCTAAACTTTAAAATCTTAATATTTTATAAGTGAAAAATAATCTTTTCAAAATTTTGTTTGCAGTTACTGTAAAATGGGGAAAGGAAAAATTTGAAGGTGTAGAATTGAATACCGATGAACCTCCAATGGTATTCAAGGCTCAGCTCTTTGCGTTGACTGGAGTCCAACCAGCCAGACAGAAAGTCATGGTGAAAGGAGGAACATTGAAGGTAAAATTCTGTCCGTTTTCATGACATCTCATTATTATAGATTAATGATAAAAATTATTTAGTGTAATAATTGTATTTAGTGTTAATTTATTACTTGAGACTGTGTGTGTGTGTATTGACTATGTGGTCATTGAAATGGAAAGGTAACATACACGTGGGGTCAGCAGGAGTTGGGTTCAACTCAAGTGGCAAAGGATTTTTTATTTGTGTAGTGTAAGTTGGGAATATTTTTTGTAAGTATTTCAAAACACTGTTAGGAAAGGATTATTTTCATTTTAAAATGCATTGTGTCAGTGGAGACCTGTGGGGGTCAAGGGGTTAGCAGACTTCCCATTTATCTGAAGAGTTTCAGTTTTTTTCTTGTGAGAAAGACATTGAAAGTATTAGTTTTATTTTGTTTAGGTTAATATAAAAATATCTGTATTTGCTTAGTGCATTTCTGTTACAGGGATGGAAAACTTGTTTTAATTAGAATTGTGAAACTAGGTTTTTAAAAGATTACTACTATAAAATGTGCTTGTGCATATATATCCTTACTACAGATCTGGAACATTGAAACACTTACTACAAGCCTGGCTCTGGAACATTGAAACCCTTTACAATTTTTCCATTGCTCTTTCTTCTTGTTTCTTATTCATTAAAGGAGTGCTCCTTTCTCTTAAGATGTATCACTGTCTAACTTCTTCCTAGAGATGAGAGAAGAAAAATAGTGACTAAAAAGAGAAGGACCTTAATTTTTCCTTTTCCTGGGGAATGATCTTAGTCTATGGTTAAATTAAGTGCACCAGCTTATCTTCATTATCCATGAAACCCAAACCTTACAGAGTAGAACTGCCCATAGGGTTTCCTAGACTGTAAATCTTTATGGGACAGGAAGACCTCCCTTTTGTGGCTGGTGGGTTTGTACCACTGACCTCTTGGTTAGTAGCAGAGGGCTTTAATCTCAGTACTACCTTACCATTGATAAGGGCCACAAAAAGGTTACTTTCTCTAATAATGTGCATAATAAAAGTGTAGTTTTTTGCTTTTAATTCACAATAGTTAGATGTAAAATGTTTGTTTCTAAATTTGCTTAAGATATTTCACATTAAGTGGAATCATACAATATTTGGCCTTTTGTGTCAGACTTATTTCACTTAGTATAATGTTCTTAAGGTTCATGAATGTCATACCATGTGTCAGAATTTCATTTTGCTGTGGCTGAATAATTTATTGCCTGTTTATATAATAGTACGTGTTTCTTCATCTCCTGACAGACACTTGATTGTTTGTTCCACCTCTTGACTACTGTGAATGGTGCTGCAGAAGCATTGGTGTACAGATAACTATGTTAGTCCCCATTTTCAGTTCTTTAGGGTTAGATAGTGTTTATCCTAAACAGCATTCTTTGAAGGACAACCAGTCTACTTTCCACTGCATGTAGATTATTTTAAATTTTCACCCAGCAGGGTACCACAATCTTATCCATGCCATCACTTACTGTTTTCTGTATTAGTAAATTATCTTCTCCTGTGCAGTTTAAACCACTGACATACACTAACTTTATGTCGTGCATACTTACAAAATTATTTTTGCTATAATTTTAAAGAAGGTATACAGAATACATTTTATTCTATGTTGAAGTAGCTTAAAAATTAGTTGATTATGAGATTATGTTTAGATTTTGCAGAGATGGTTGAATTTTTTGATTTGTTTTTCAAACAGGATGATGACTGGGGAAACATCAAAATAAAAAATGTAAGTATTAATAACCAAAACATTTTAAATGAAGTTTTCTATTTATTATTCCAAAATAAGTTGCAGATGTTTTAGCACCATTTGTTGAAAATACTTTCCACTTTGCATTGACTTGTGCTGGATTCTTTGAAAATTTATTGTAGGTCTAGTTGTGGGCACTTGTTTCATTTACATTTTTTATTATGAGTTACATAGTCTTGAGTTAAAGCTTTTCAGTAAGTCTTGAAATGAGGTGTAGTATAAGTTATCCAGCTTATCTTTCCCCAGAACATTCTATCTCTTCTAGCTCTGTATATAAATTTTAGATGGTCAGTTTCCACAAAATGCCTCATATTATGTATGTTGAAAGTGCATGTAATCTTGTTTTTCAGTTTGTAGAGAATGACCATCTTGACTGAGAGGTAAATTGAGTTAGAGTTCAGACAAATACATGAAGCAAAACATGCCCTTATTAAGGGAAAAGACCGTTTGGTAGGGGAAGGGAGAGCAGAAAGGAGGGATGGAAGCATCTTAAGTTTCCAGGTGGGTCCCATAACTTGGAGTGTAGGTTAGGGGAGACTTGCATGGTACTGGGACGGTGGGATATATATATATATATATATATATATATATATATATGATTATATATATATATATATGATTTGAGCTGAAGGCATGTGGGTTGTAAAGGAGAAGAGAAGTTCCTAGTGCAGCAGTTGCTAGGAAACAGTGCTAGGGAGAGGAAGACTGTGAACTGCCCAGGTGGGTCATCTTGCCCCTGGGAAACAATTCTAGGGAAAGGGGGTTTCTGCCAGGTGAGGTAAGTTCTGGGAAATGCTGAAGGCAGGTGCTTTGAAGCTTAACAGATCATCTTCTTGAGAGACAGGAATGGGTGGAACAAGAGGCTGCCTGGTCCAGGCCTGGCCCATACCTTGACCATTTTACATGTTATGATCCTTGACCATGGTATGCAAAGGGGCTTCAAAAAGCTTGTGGAAGAATTCCATTATATTTAAATTTCATTTTCTATAAACTGCTTGAAGCCCTCTCAATTCGTTGATATACGTGTATTTTAATTATGTTTCATTTTGTCCTAACAAGCTTTGTTGTTATTACTTATTTTGTACTATTTATCTTAGATCTTTGGAATTTAATATTTCAAGATTGGAAATGATAATGTGATTTTTAAAAAATTTTCATGATTAGAATATGAAAATATAAATGAGTTTTATAAATTGGCTTTCATCCGTAACTCTGCCAAAAGTAATATTAGTTCTTTTTTTTTGTTAAATCCTGTAGTGCTTTATAAGTAACTTTATATGTTATCTGCAAAATAAAGATAATTCTACTTCTTCCTTTACAATCTTTATGAATTTTAGTTTTCTTGCCTTATTTCACTGGAGTTTGTTTTTTTTTTAATACCTTTTTTGTAGTTTGGGTGAAAATTTACAGAGAACTTGAGTTTCCCATCCAAAAATATATTCACATTTTTTTTGTAGCATTGGTTGCAGTCTTCTCAATGTAACTGCAATCTACACAGTTTCGATTCATGCTTTTCCCTGCCCTTTCCAGTCCTCTGCACTCCTTCTTTGAGTAAGCACTGCCCTTTTAGCCCTACATGGTTAAGTGTCCGAAAAAGTGTATTACTTGGGATATCTTTGTCTTCTCTTAAGTTCTTTAAGATTTTCTGTTAGGAATGGCTGTCCATTTTATTGTTCTTCACACTGTTGGCCTATTGTTTGGTTGGCAGGGTAGGTTCAATTCCAATTTTTAAGAATATCTAGGGCTGAGCTCCGGTGGCGTAAGTGGTTGAGTGCGGAACTGCAGCCCGCAGGCTTGGCGGTTCAAATCCAGCGGCGGCTGGGTAGCGCCCACGACCACCAGAGGCAGTGATGCCCACAAAAATATATATATATATATATATATATATATATATATATATATATGCTGAGCCCCCATGGCGTAGTGGTCGTGCGCGGGACTGCGGCCCATTGGGACGGAGGTTCAATTCCAGCCGTGGGGCTGGGCCTCCTCCTCCCACCAGAGGGCAGTGATGCCTAAAAAAAAACAAACTACCTGTTTTGCTTTCAGAAAGGAGCTTATAGAGCCCTGGTGGCGCAGTGGTTGTGTGCGGGACTGCGGCCCACAGGGTTGACGGTTCAAATCCAGCAGCAGCTCTCCAGGAGCAAGGCTGGGCTTCCTACTCCCATCAAGGCAGTGATGCCACCAAAAAAAGAAAAAAAGAAAGAAAAGTTTATATTTTGGTTGGTACCTGAGCACCATGAATTTCTTCTGGTTTCATG